>WBZZ01005438.1:10000-39557 GCA_019918135.1 Paulinella micropora
CACAGCTTCTCCATGTCCTATAGTAGCTATATACAGAATACGGAGCTTGAAATTTCTCAATTTACTTCGCGTCAATGCTACAAAGATGACAGGGTCATGATCAGTCGTGGATAGTTTCCAGGTTGGTTGGTCATAAAAAAATACCAAAAAAGTGCCGGCCCGAGGGCTATGGATTTTTTGCGAAAAAAATTAGCTCGCATAGAACGGGCCTTAGATACCTAAAAGCGGAGGTTCACAACGGCAAGTGGCAAACGTGGCGGAAAAAAAGGGACGCAAAGCGTCACCCAAGTGGCACCCTCAGTGGGATGTCCAACAGATTGCCACCAACAACCAGAATGACTAATGAAAAATTTAGCAAAAAAGCGCGAAGTGTACCGACTAGACCGAATGAAAATATTTGGTGGCACTAATGAGAAAAAGTGACGCAAAGCGCACCGAATGAAAGAAAATCTTGTGTCTCCCCGCTCCGCTTGTTCTAGTTCTAGAACTACTACTAGTACTAGTACCCTACACTACAAGTACGGAATATTATCACAAATTTTTTGAGTGATGATCACTACCATTTTTGTAGTGATACATCACTAAAATAGGGTAGTGATCATCACAAAAATAAGAAAAAAAGTGTGTTAGTGATCATCACTACAGCCTCCTGAATCCGAAATTTAGTGATTTCAATGCATCACTACGCGATATCCTAGATTCTCATCATTACCTGAGGCATCGATTATCACTACCTCAAAATGGAATTGTTTTCAGGTCCTACTAATGGACAATTTTATTAATAATAGTATTTAGTCATACCGGCACACCCCAAGGACAACTACCTATTTTACCTATATAACTCTAAGTGTAACGGTGAATTCAAAGCTGGGGCGTGGCACCGAGAGACTTGTCAGTATTAATAATTATTCACATCTCTCAGTAAAAGTAAAAGAAGAACACTCTCGTGTACTGGGTTACGAGGCTTGGCAGCGCTTGACTCGGGCACTGCAAATTGAAGGGTTGAAGGAAAAGATCATCACCGACTGGGAGGCAACTATCAACAGAGGGGTTGGCGATACCTGATTACATTAATTGACACAATAAAAGGGCAGCTAAGCTCTCGCACTGAGACCTTTTGGCTTAGTTGTTAAATGCTTCGTACCTACCCACGCTTCTGGTTAGGTCAGTCACCGCGTCGGGGCAAAGAGGCAAGCAAGAGGCACATTATACACTGTCAACTGGTCTGCTCAGGAAACACGTCAGACAGTAAGATATCAATAAGTTTCAGTACTCTACGAGGCACGGACAAAAGCAAAGTCAGCATGACTGCAAAAGAGCAGTTTGACTGGAGAACCCGGTTTAAAGAATTTCACTGCAAAGAGAGACGGTTTGAGAATTAGGTGCAAAAGGACTCAAGAGTATACTGAAGACACCAGAAGAGCATCTTAGGTTAGTACATGAGAATAACAGTGTAAGTGCTTTACATAGCAGTTGAAAGGAAAGAAAGTTCCCAACTTGACTACATGTGGAGGTGGGGAGAGAGAGCAGGAAAGCAATCGGCAAGAGAGAGAGAGAGAGAGAGGAAAGATAGTTTTGAGAGAGGAGGAAGAGGAAGCAGAGTTAGACTCAGAGTCAGGGTCAGATGAGGAAAACCTTACCTCTTATTTTACGGAGACAGAAAGGCAGTCTACTTTAGGGGGAGATAGTGGTAAGAGGGAGCAAAAGAGAGAAGAAGAGCAGGTGGAGGAGAGGGGGAGAATGAGTAGTCAGCCTTCACATATTTATTCCACACCAGCAACGACAACAATCAAGACGAAGAGCAAGGAGCAAGTAGAGGACAAAGAAAAGGAAGAAAGAATGATAGTAGCATATGAGAAGTTTGGAGCATGAGATGAAAATACAGAGAGAGGAAGCTTTTTCGTTTGTGTTTGATAAGCTAGTAGGTAAAGCCAAGAGGAGTGTGGCAGATTTGGTGAGGACACCTCACCAGACTTTGGTCAGAACTTGCACACTGTGTGGGCCAGACTGACCAAAAGGTTTGGTAAGGTGAGTGAGGAGGATGTGCAAAATAAGATAAATGCGATGAATGAATGGACGTTTGATGAGGGATGTGATTATGCTCCGCAGTTTGATGCGTTTGTTGTGTTAGATGACGAGCTAAAGGCAGTAGGCCATAAAACACCCAAAGGAACAATGGAAACAATAATCACCAATGGTCTACAAAACCCTGAGTATGCGTCAGAGGGGGTGAGAAAGGATTGGGGAGGATGGATGAGCACGCTGAAGATGAATAAGAAGCAGCATGCATGGTCTTTTGAGGAATGGTGGGAGGAGTTGGAAGAAAAGCGTTGGAAATAGACAGAAACAAAGAAAGAGAGAAAGAAGATGAAGAAAGAAAAAGCACACGCAGGAAGAGATGCCAACAAAAAGAGAGGAAGGGCAGAGAGGCGTTTGTTTTTGGTTTCACAAAGAGAGTGGATGCAAGTGGGGGGGATGAGTGTCGTTTTGCTCATACAGAGGGGTCAGTCACTATGCGTAGTGTGCCTGGGGTGTGCTACATGTTTGAACAGTCAGGCAGCTGTGATAGATCTAACTGTAGGTATAAACACACCACCACTAACAAGAAAGGGGAGGGAAAGGAACAGGAACGAGAAAGAAGACATTAAGAAATAAGACATGAAGTGTTTCAACTGTAACATGGAGGGGCATGTGTTCTCAGCATGTGAGAAGGAGTGTAGGATGTGTGGGGATAAGCATAGAGTACATGAATATGATGAGATGAAGAAGGCGAGAGAAAAGCCAGGTGAGAAGGAAGAACCGAGAGAGAAGGAAAAGAGAGCAAAAGGAGAACATGGAAAGTTTGGTAGGGGGAGTGAGTCAGACACTTCTGACACAGATGAGGAAGGTGAGGTGAAAGCATTAAAAAGGATGACGAGATTTTTGACAGGGCGAGACAGAGCAGGCATGGTAAAGGAGAAGGCACACATGGGCACAGTGAAGGTAGTTCAAGAGAGAGGTCTATCATCAATGTGAGGGGCGAGTGTCAGGTAAGCAGCAAGGTTTTGTGTGTACTGATGACATGGAAAGTGAGAATGTGTTGTTGCGAGAGGCAGCTTATGGTCTGTTGGGAGGGCGATTTTGCGGGTTACATACAGATCAGGAAAGAGAGAGAGAAGGAAGCCTCAGGGATGGGGGAACAAAAGGAAGATAGCCCGCTCAAACCGTTAGTTGAAAAGAAGAAGAAAGAGAAGGAGAAGCGCTCAAAGCGCAGAAATAAGAAGAAAGGAAAGGTAGTGACGAAGAAGGTGGGCCCAGTAGAAGGGCCAAGGCATGTTATGCCGTCCAGGGAACCCGTAGGTTCAGCAGACAACGACCAACGCAACCCCCGGGGGGCGGACAGCGACATCGACACATGCTCGGGCTCGGAGCGAAGATCGGTGGGGCGCGCAGCGCACATGTGGTTCTACGACCCGGGCGGCGGACTCAAGCTGCGGCACATGTGCTATGGGGAACCAGGGAATTAAAGTTTCAAAAGATCAAGGGAGCGGGGGAGCGCGCGGTGGGCGGCTTGACAGCTGTGACCTTTTGGACACTCAATAATAAGTCAGGTTTTGAGCGTGACCACAAAGTTAATATAGAGTTAGTGAATATAGTTGTTAGTACGGCTCCGGTAATTTCTGAATAGGGCTAGACATATTTACCATCATATATGCGAGGTTAGTAGAATAAGGTAGATGGGGCCGTTATTCCTAAATAGGGGGAGCAATGGACAATTTATTAATAATAGTATTTAGTCATACCGGCCCACCCCAAGGACAATTACCTATTTTACCTATATCACTCTAAGTGTAACGGTGAATTCAAAGCTGGGGTGTGGCACTTAGTGACGTGTCAGTAATTATTCAAATCTCTCAGTAAAAGTAAAGTACGAACCCTCTTGTCTAGTGCCGCCCGGGGACCGTTACGCAAAAGTTAGTGATTTTAGTGATGAGCACTTATTAAGTGATTATCACTAAAAAGTGAGTGCACATTACTACATATTTAGTGACTGTCACTAGCAAGCACTGCTAGAACTCGACTTTTGAAAAAATTAAAAAAATTATTGATAGTCACTAAAAATAAATAGTGATAATCACTACAATTTTTGAATTATGCATCACAAAAAATCTGGTGATGCTCACTAACAAATTAGTGACGATCACTAGCAATGGTTTTTTAATGTATCTTGCCGGTGTCTGTAGTGATCGTCACTACAATATGAGTGCCCATCACTTGCTCGTCACTGAACGGTACTGTGGAAGCAAAAGTTTTGATAAATCGACGAAACGTAGTGCCGATCACTAGAAAAGATAGTGCTGATAACTAAATAAATTAGTTCAAACAAAAAAGTTTGTAGTGATGATCACTACATTTTCCTAGTGCCCATCACTAACAAAGTAGTGATAGGTAGTGATGAGCACTACACTGTGGTGCGTCACTAACAAAAGGTAGTGATGGTCACTACACCATCGTAGTGCTCATCACTACATCCTGTTAGTGATGATCACTACAAATGTAGTGCTCATCACTACTGGTGTAGTGCTCATCACTACATCCTGTTAGTGATGATCACTATACAAATGTAGTGCTCATCACTAACTGTTGTTAGTGATGATCACTAACTGTTGTTAGTGATGATCACTAAATATGTAGTGCTCGTCACTAACTGTTGTTAATGATGACCACTAAACACCTGTAGTGCCCGTCACTACTCTAAGACTTGGGAGTGATGGGAACTACAGCTATTTAGTGCTCATCACTATACCTTGCTGGTAACAGTGACTTTAGTTGTAGTGAGCCATCGCCACAATAACTAGTTAAGTGACAGTCACTACAGTCATAGTACTCATCACTACACAAAAATTAGTGATTACAACTACACGCTTAGTGATGATCACTAATTACTATCTAGTGGCTATCATTACATGGTTAGTGATGATCACTACATTTTTAGTGACTTCCTGATAGCCGAAAGCAAAAAACCTAGTCATGTTTTACTTGACATAAGTAGTGACAAAGAAAGTGCTACCAACCTGTCAACCTGGAGATCATTTCCTGGCGATCATTTCTGCCCGCTTTGTACTTGGCTTACCGCTTCGTTTCCTTCCTGTTGGAACGTTTGCAGCATTCTCTTTGTCACTTACTAGGTCAACGTAGACATGACCAGGGGAACTTGACACGTTGTGTTGCAACCGTCTGCATTCTTTCCTTTGGATTGCTAACTTTGCATGGCTTGCCGTTGCAGATGCTGCCAGTACAAAATCTTGAAGCTGTTGTTTGGTCATTTTTAAACATTTTGGCTTCGTGTGTGTGTCCCAGCCAGGCCAACTATAAGCAACCTCTCCACATAGACCGTTATCATTGGTTTTTTTTGTTAAAGGGCCAAACACCCTTCAATTTTTGCCCGTTCTGCATGGGCCACTTGCTGTGCTGGTATATCTGCACAATCACATGATCTTCACTGACGAACTCATCTTCAAAGCCGAACGCGCATAGTCCTGCATCCCCGTATTCGAACTCGCCGCCTGCTGCCAGTACCATGATATGCAGCTCCGGGTGGACTCCCCGTACAGACTGCAAGGTGTATTTCTGCACTAGCAGCACAGCAAGCATTTTGTAAAGCACATACAGGGTGATAAGATGTACACTGTTCTAGTCGCTCTCTGAAAGATTGCTCAGTCCTTTCCAAATGCTCATCATAGAATGCTCCCTCAATTTCTAGTTCCGTGAGATGTGAATTTTCCTAAATTGGAAAATAACACAAAAGGAAAGAGAGAGAGAGAGAGAGATATGAGAGAGAGAGAGATCTTACTGATCGTCATTAATGCTTAGTAACCATCACTTATCCGTTAGTGATGAACACTAATATTTTAGTGATCATCACTATTTGTAGCAGTGACTATCACTAGTATATTAGTGACCATCACTAATGTCTAAGTAACCATCACTAACCTCTTAAGTGACCATCACTAACATCTAAGTGACCATCACTTATCCGTTAGTGATGAACACTAATATTGTAGTGATCATCACTATTGTAGCAGTGACCATCACTAGTATATTAGTGATCATCACTAGCATTCAGCCAAAAAATTTATTGTTATCAGTATTATTATTATTATTATTATTATTATTATTATTATTATTATTAGGGAGTACATAGGCCATCGGTCCTTTCCATGGGCTGATTGGTATAAAGCTCCTAGAGTAATGTTCTATGCCGTCACTTCCTTTATTCCACCGATTGGTGTGGAGACTTTCCTTATGGAATGGAGGACTGGATGCACATGGCCTTTTGGCTCAGCAATTGGCAGGAGATACACTATTATTATTATTATTATTATTATTATTATTATTATTGACACCGTGATAGCCCAGTGGTCAAGTTCTACCATCTGGGCCCTGTCGCCAGTTCGATTCCCGTCGGTGCCACCAGTATTTTCATTGAACGTAACGATCCGTCTGGACCAGTATTTTCATTGAACATACCGGCCCGTCTGGAAGTGTTGGAACTGCCCTTGCGGGGGTGTCATTAGAGCTTATCGTCAATTCTTCGTACTCCCCTCACGGGTGAGACGATGGAGGCGCATATGCAGAAATGCATCAGCCATTGACAGAGAAGCACTATTATTATTATTATTATTATTATTATTATTATTATTATCATTATTATCATTATTATCATTATTGTTATGGAGGGGTGCACAGTATGGCACCCCACGGGAAGAGGAGGTGGTTGGGCCTCTTCCCACTGGTTTCGAGGCTATGTCGTTGTGTTGGCTCCGAGGCTATGTTGTTGTGTTGGTTCCGAGGCTATGTAGTTGTGTTGGTTCCGAGGCTCTGTTGTTGTGTGGGTTCCGAGGCTATGTCGATGTGGGTTCCGAGGCTATGTTGTTGTGTTGGTTCCGAGGCCATGTCGTTGTGTTGTTTTTTATAAGACATACACCACGTGGGATCAAAGGGGTATTTACATTCCGCGATCTAGGGGTGGTGACGGGTTTCGAGGCGTCCCAGATACTTACCACAAAACGTCCTCATGCGCTGGCAGACCGCATGAAATGTCTGCTACCCCTGTGAGTACCTCCATGCGGGACCTACCCAGTCTCGTGGAGCTCTCACGCGGGGAAGATCAATCATTTGTAGTTGATTTCCTGCAAGGTACCCGACACTGTGCGGGTAGTAGGGACTTCCTTTTGGGGCCTTCTATGCAGGATGGTTAGAGTCACTCTTCCCTCCCCAACATACTCACTGTAGTCCCTGTTGGGTCGAGGGATGGAGGCGCATGGCCCTCGGGCTCAGCCATGACAGATCAATATATCATTATTATTATCATTGTTATTATTATTATTATTACCTGATAACTGGCTATGCCTCAGCCTTGCTTGGCAATGCGTTCCATGAGCAGAAACGCGTACACCTGTCCACTTCCCGCTGCTTTGACACTAGTTCTGTATGATTTCAGGAAAAACCCTTGCGAGAGCAAAGTTCCAAGAGTATCCCTGTGGTCGTGGGACATGCTGTTTGATTTACAACTATCTGTAACCATGACATACTTTACCCGTTCGTCCTTAATTATTTTCAACAGGATTTTATGCTTATGGGCTGGTTTCCAACCCTTCCAGAACAAGAACACTGTTATGTTTTTGTTCCACTTCAACGCACGTGGTATTAAGCCAACGCCAGGGGCTTGAGCTTCTACACCCAATCGAATAACAGGCAACTCCTTAGACCACACAACGCGATTGATAGACGCATTGTAGGAACTTATAGAGCAGAACCAGCTCTTATCCAAACAAACCCCTATCAAGTTATCATGCGCGGCCCACAATACGCTGTATTGTTCATACCTGCTAAGGTCCAATGCAAACTCAAAATGTCTGGTCTCTATGCCAGCGACTGCAGCCAAATCATCGCTCAGGGCAAAAAGAAGCACATTTCCCGGATGCACACCAAATATCCAAAAGACACATTTCTTTTTTTTCATCCCTGGGGATCCCTCCAAAATATGTCGCAAGGGATTGACTAGTCAGAGTCCCACCGATATCATCACCTACACTACCAAGGTCCCTAATAGGTAAAGGTCCCCTCAACTGTTGCGTTAGTCGCACCCGCCAGGCAGGAGCGGGCGGAAGAAACCGAGGATTAGAATTCCCACAATCCTCATTAACGCATACAGTGACACAAAACCTATTCATGTTGCCACAGCTGGTACAAACCCAAGGTGGCATTTCTGATTCCACTTCCAACGCCGAGGTACCACCACCCTGCCAAACATACTATTACTATTATCATTACTATTCCTCTTGACATGCTATGCATTAAACTGTAAGTGACCATCACTAACATCTAAGTGACCATCACTAACTTCAAAGTGACCATCACTAACTTCATAGGGACCATCACTGACTTCATAATGACCATCACTAACTTCATAGTGACCATCACTAACTGCTAAGTGACCATCACTAACCTCTAAGTGACCATCACTAAGTTGACATTTGTGTTACGGCAGCAGTGTAACACGCGCATCTGAATTAACATGACATTGTTTACGGCAGCGGCGTCAAGGCTAAGCAAAAAGATTGCAGCATTATGCCTTCTCCTTGCACCCACCAGTAACTAGGGGGAATTCCGAGCAGACACAGCTCAGACTCCATTATTATTATTATTATTATTATTATTATTATTATTTGGACACCGTGATAGCCCAGTGGTCAAGTTCTACCATCTGGGCCCTGTCGCCAGTTCGATTCCCGTCGGTGCCACCAGTATTTTCATTGAACATACCGGTCTATTTCTGGACCAGTATTTTCATTGAACATACCGGCCCGTCTGGAAGTGTTGGAACTGCCCTTGCGGGGGTGTCATTAGAGCTTATCGTCAATTCTTCGTACTCCCCTCACGGGTGAGACGATGGAGGCGCTTTTTTTCTTCTAGGCAAGAAACGCAAGCCTAGTCAGGCATGCGGTTCCGGTAAAGCGGTGAAGAAAGTGAAAAAAGGAGACGATGACGACGACGAGGAAGCGGACGAGGGCAAGATGAGCGATGATGACAATGAGGGCGAGAGCGACAAGGACGGCGGCTCTGGCAAGCACAAGGGCGGCAAGGGCAACGGCAAGCGTGGCAAGGGCCAGAGTGGCAGGGGCAAGGGCAAGAGCGGCCAGGGCAAGGGCAAGAGCAATAAGGGGGCTTCCACCTTCAGCGACATCGAGGAAGACACGGTAAGTTTTCCTACAACAAATACCCGAAAGCACTAACATCCATTTACACGAATAGGCAGCCTTGGAGATGGTTCGTCGTGTATCCAAGGTTTATGCGGTAGAACACAATTTAATTCAGAATGGCAAGAGACTGCGCCGGCAAGAGGGGCTTGCGTCTGGTTTTTTACATTTGGGACAAGTGTCCAAAAGTGTTGGACTGGGTGTAGTAGTAGTTCCCAAAATACCGCAGGGCCGAAAGAAATTATGGTGTGCAGAACCTTTGATGCCCATCATGAAATATGTGGGAAAAATTATGACAAACGCACAGTACAATAAGTACACTCGTGATTGCAAGCAGGTGTACGGGGTTACGATTGGCGAAGACGAAAATCTCGTGTTTACAGCAGAGTACCGTACTAGCAAAGTGCTTGATGTCGCGGCATGTGGTCATGACGCGTTGCATGCAGCCTTGGTGAACGGAGGAGGGGGGTTCGTGCAGCATAGTGAGAATCCTAATTGTGCATTAGTCTTCTGGGGGGCCAATTTGTGGATAGTCGCGTCTGCTTTGATTTTTACGGGAGATTGTTTGTCTGTCAACTACGGCCAAACTTGCAAAAAATGGCACAAGAAAATGAACCACCCACTCTCGTGCTAAATATCAATATACATATTGCTAAATATCAATAAATATTGCAACATATCAATATAAATATTGCAACATATCAATATGTAACATATAAATATAAATATTGCAACATGTCAATATAAATATTGCAATATATCAATATAGATATTGCAAAATATCACTATAAATATTGCAATATATCAACATAAATATTGCCAAATATCAATATAAATATTGTGATATATCAAAATATTTTTCAAGATAAATATTTACCGATAGCAATATAAATATTCCAACATATCAATATACATATTGCTAAATATCAATATAAATATTGCCAAATATCAACATAAAGGTTGTCAAATACAAAAATCAACATATCAAAATAAATATTGCAACATAAAATTGTTAAAATAAATTATTATAACATCGAGGAAAGCTACGTATAATTGGTATTTATCCACGAGAAAAATTTACGAATCTATAGGTGTCAGCTGCTGCAATACATGTTGCAGGTCCAGGGTTGATGCGCAGGATGTTAGACACCGAATCTGACACAGATCATGAAGTGGGTGTGGATCGCGTTGTACAGGATTCAGTTTCCCTTGCAAGTACTCAAGTGGGGGATGATTATGACGAATTTCGTAGACCTAGATATATTCTTTCGCCTGTAACTGCTGTGGCGCATGCAGTCTTGGATGATGTTGATGGCCTTGCACCGGATTTAGTTTCCCTTGCAACTACTCAAGTAGGGAATATCGATGATTATGATGAATTTCGTAGACCTAGTGATCCTGTTTCGCCTGCTACCACTGTCGTGTGATCCGCTGCCTTGCATAAGATGCGGGTCTGGTTCTGTTGTTGTTAATGAGCTCACATATCATGACAATCGGAGAATAAATCATCGCCATAATGCTAGACTGAGATTAGAATATCTGCTATATCATGAACTGGCACATGAAAATTATCGGAAACGTCCCTGGCGTGACCTTGTTCCTAATATTGTCATCTGTTATGTGATGTGTGAACCACTAATGCTCCCTTGATATTTAGCAATGTTTATATTGATATTCAGTGATATTTATATTTATTTTTGGGAATATTTACAGTGACATTGTTCAATACTTATGTTGATGTTTGGTGATATGTGTATTGATAATAATTTGCTTTTGTGATGAATAGCTAGACATACAATATCATTAAAATATAATTTTTTTTTTACTCACATAGGACGAGGACGTAGAAGCGGTAGAGGAGACAGAATGGGATCCAGTGCAAAACTGCTGGTGTGAAGCAAAAGCGATCGAACAAATGCGGGCGCTGCAGCAGATGGTGCTCGAAAGAATGCGGCAGCTATCGCCTGGAACTGCAATTTGGCTTCCAATTGCGAAAAACATAGATTTCACGCCGTATTTGAGAATAGTTAGCAGGTTTTTATACCAGCAGGACAAAGGAAAAAAGAAGCGGTGCGATGTAGCAACCCCTGCAGAAACCCCTGCTGACTCTGAGATGAGTGAGGACTCGGACGCGAGCGAGCTATTGCGTGAGGTTGTTGAGATATGTTCAGAAGAAGACACCTGAAATGGATCTTGTGGGCGATCTATCTTTCTGACCCTAAGGCTTGTCGTTTTGCAATAAATATTTGGCAATATTTATATTGATATTTGGTATTGTTTATTTTGATATATGGCAATATTTATATTGATATTTGGCAGTGTTTATATTGATGTTTGGCAATATTTATATTGATATTCGGCAGTATCTATATTGATATTTGGCAATATCTATATTGATATTTGGCAATATTTATATTGTACATTAGGTAATGTTTATATTGATATTGGGCAATGTTTATATTGATATTTGGCAATATTTACATTGATATTTATGTGAGAAGGCACCGTTCCCGGAAGAAAGTGAAGAGGATCCTTTACAGGGAAACTGGCCAGAGTGTGAAGACAGGGAGCTTTGGCGACGATGGGCTGAATATTTTCGGCCCAACGTCGTGGTTAAGCCTCCTCCGGGCGGTTATGCAGCGCCTGGCGAGGTACTCACGCACGATTGATGTGACGTGGCACTCGAGGTTTTTTTGTTCCCCACTGTCGATAGGAGGAACCTTTTGGATTGGAACAGCAGGATGAGGAAACGGTTGTGCTGGATCATAATTGGGGGAGGAGATATCCGCTTGACGAACAACTGTCGACGTGGGTGTGTGAAAAATGTGGGTTTAAAAATACGAACCAGTTCAGAAGCATGTCATGTTTGTGTTGTCGTGACGGGATCGGTGCATATGGGAGATGTGGACAGCCTACGTGTAGAGAGCAATATTTCTTGCTACTAGGTTTCGATATCGCGATTTCGGGTGCTTGGTTTGTCACAGAGACTTGTTTCCCAGAGATATTAGTAAAATTTGTAATTGATTACTTGGCAATATTTATTTTGATGTTTTGGTAATTTCTATATTGATACTTAGCAATATTTATATTGATATTTGGCAATATTTATATGGGTATTTGGCAATATTTATGTTTCATAAATTTCAATATTTGTATGGCTTTTTTGCATTATTAATATTGCAGCAATTCGAATATTTATATTGGTTTTTTGCAATATTAATATTGCATAAATTTCAATGTTTGTATTGCTTTTTTGCAATATTAATATTGCATGGATTGCAATCTTTATATTGCTTTTTGCAATATTAATATTGCATATAGTTCAATGTTTATATTGCTTTTTTGCCATGTTAATATTGCATCAATTTCAATATTTATATTGATTTTCTGCACATTCATTGCTAATTATTTGCACATTCATTGTTTGAAGTAATATGTTTTCATTGTGTGCATATCTCGACTCAAGAGTACGGAAGGCGATGGCGAAGTAGGTGCAGGGGTACGCGCGAGCAGGAGCACGAGCAGGAGCAGGAATGGAAGCAGAAGCTATAGTAGGCGCAGGAGCAGGAGCAGGAGTGGAATCAGAAGCCATAGTAGGAGCAGGAGCAGGGAAAGACACAGGATTGGAGACAACAAGATTGAAAGCAGAAGCCGTAGTAAGAGCAGGAGCAGGGAAAAAAACAGGAGTGGAGGCAGAAGCCATTGTAGGAGCAGGAGTAGGCAAAGACGCAGGTGGGCAAGCAGAAGCTTTAGTTTGAGCGGGAGCAGAAGCAGGAGCAGGAGGAGGAGCCAAAGCAGAAAAAAAAAAGAAAGAGGAAGAAGACGAAGAAAATATGTGACAGGTGAGAGAGAGATATATTTAATTTGATATTATTATTATTATTATTTACTATATCTGAGGCGTACTGATGCAGCTAATGGCATATCCTCAACGGACATAAGCCTCCAATACCCTTGTTCGAGGTCCTCCACCTATTATTATTATTATTATTATTATTATTATTATTATTATTATTATTATTATTATTATTATTTTGGACACCGTGATAGCCCAGTGGTCAAGTTCTACCATCTGGGCCCTGTCGCCAGTTCGATTCCCGTCGGTGCCACCAGTATTTTCATTGAACATACCGGTCCGTCTGGACCAGTATTTTCATTGAACATACCGGTCCGTCTGGAAGTGTTGGAACTGCCTTTGCGGGGGTGTCATTAGAGCTTATCGTCAATTCTTCGTACTCCCCTCACGGGTGAGACGATGGAGGCGCATGTGCAGAAATGCATCAGCCATTGACAGAGAAGCACTATTATTATTATTATTATTATTATTATTATATTACTAATCAGATTTAGCGATATTTATATTGGTATTTGTTATGAAAACATGTATTTGCATATGCAATATGCTACTAAATACTGTTAACTGTAGCGCCCGGCACGAGTTGAATAATAATAATAATAATAATAATAATAATAATAATAATAATAATAATAATAGTGCTTCTCTGTCAATGGCTGATGCATTTCTGCACATGCGCCTCCATCGTCTCACCCGTGAGGGGAGTACGAAGAATTGACGATAAGCTCTAATGACACCCCCGCAAGGGCAGTTCCAACACTTCCAGACGGGCCGGTATGTTCAATGAAAATACTGGTCCAGAAATAGACCGGTATGTTCAATGAAAATACTGGTGGCACCGACGGGAATCGAACTGGCGACAGGGCCCAGATGGTAGAACTTGACCACTGGGCTATCACGGTGTCCATAATAATAATAATAATAATAATAATAATAATAATAATAATAGACTTATCAGTCAATTGGCCTTTGATCCTGTCGGACATGTGCCTCCATTGGTAGCACGGGACCGTTCGGTGACGCGGCCGCTCCAAAGACTCGACTGGCAGTGCAATGTGCAAATGAGCGTGCTGTGCATGTGCAAGTGGGTGCAAGGAGTGAGAGGAGTTATCTGCCGAGAAGAAGTCCGCGACGCTGCGCTGACCTCCACCTACAACAGATCTAGCCAGACATTCTACCTGACTAGGCCTTCCCCTCCTTCTACCCACCTCCTGAACGACCGTGAGGTCGATCACCTCCTCCTCCTCCTCCGCCCCCTCTGCCTCCCTGGTCTGCGCCTCCAACTCCTCCCACTCCTTCCAGATGGTGGCAACAAACCTTCCTAACTCCTCCTCCACCTCTTCTGGGACAGGGATAAACAAAACGCCGAGCATCGCCGCCATCTTTTCATCCTCCCCCTTAAGCCATTCCTCTTTGAAGAGCCTCATCTCCTCCTCTGCCTCCCGCAGTTCCCTGTGATAAAGCCCTCCTCGATTCAGCATGAGGGGCTGCCGGGCTTGCGCCTCATCGATAAACTTAAACAGTGCCTCACGAGAGCTCGCAAACGTTGGGCAATGCAGCAGGAAGTGACGTAACGACTCGTTAACCTCAGTGCCACACAAGGCGAAACAGCTTGAGCAGTCCGGCGAGCATGAGCCAAATTTGGATCGGTAGAGGCGAAGGCGATTGTTGCAGCTCAACAATCGCCTTCTGATAAGGTTGTGACTTCCCCCCTCCAGCGCCCGCCAACGTGGGAAAGCAGAGCGGGAAGACATCTGGCTAAGCAGCACCCTAAGCCCATCAGAGGGCTTAGCCTGCCGCTCCCAGCCAGCTACTTCCTGCCGGACAGACCATTGCTTTACCACCTCGTTCCAGTTCGCCAGAGCGGCCCGCCAGTCCTTATCATCTACCGTGCCATCTTCGTTCACGACCCGCTTGAGCGCATCCAAGCCCTCCCGCAGCCTGTGATCTGCTAAGATCAAATTTTCCGTATCTTCCTTCCATTTGCACCGACCCGTGTTGTAAAGCCTGCGTGTTAGCGCTATGTTGCCCAGTAACTCGATGCGCCCTAGGAACCGAAGCCGGGCCGCCTTGGCAAGGATGCTAAAACTCGGCGTGCGGCCTAAACCCCTGGTGATGCAGCCGCTTGTGCGCGTACCAACACCCAAGATGACCCGCAGGGGCGCTACCAACGCGCCCTCCAGCTTACTCAGCTTGTTGGCGCCCGGCAGATCCCAAAAAGCCGATGCGTAAAGCAACTTTGCGCCAACCATTTGCTGCCTATTCATCAGCCGAAGACGCGCTGGAACTTCATGGGCAATCCAGAGGGGGTAGCAGGCAGCCGTTCCCGCTACAGTGATTTCCGCCGCCCGCTTCGCTTGCGGTTTATCGGAGAGGGTGTCCGTGAGCAGAACTCCCAGGTATTTGTAGTGGTCGGTGACGTTGAGAACCTTGCCCCGGAACCTCACGCATGGGGACGACTTTTTTGACTTGGCGTGCCCGTATATCGGCATGACTTCCGTCTTGCCCGGTTTCAGGTTGATTTCAAGCCGATAGTCCTCCACGAATGTCGCCACGACATTTACAATCTGTTGAAGCTCCGTGACACTATGCGCAATTACCGCAACGTCGTCGGCGTAAAGCAGGGTCCGTATGTCTTCGATGCGGTTGAGGTCCTCGATCTCCAACTCTTTCGCGATTCGGACCGTTAGCTCATCCATGAAGACGTTGAACAGCGACGGTGACAACGGCGACCCTTGCTGAACTCCCATCTCTTCCAGCACTTCACCAGTGAGTTCGCCATCGACTAGCACTCGCGATGACGTTCTTCGGTAAAAACGCCGCAGAATGCGATAGAACTTGCCCTGTACCCCCATCTGGGTTAGCCTCTGAAACAACCCGGCCCGCCAAACCGTAGGGAATGCCTTTCTCAGATCCACGAACAAAACGAAAGAACGGAGGCCAGCTTGTTGTCTAAGGCGCAGACGCTCCTTAAGGACAAAAATCTGGTCCCCCGTACTACGTTTTGGCCGGAACCCACCCTGCTCTGGGCGAAGCCTGCCCGGCTGATCGATGAAAGCCGTAAGCCTCGCCGCCATAAGGGACAGATACATCTTACCCAGACAGCTCAGAATCGCGATGTCTCTCCAATTTTCCGGATCGGTTGGGTCGCCTCCTTTTGGGATGTTGACGATAATCGCTTTGCCCCAGTCGCTGGGGGTGTATTTGCACGATTTCAACCAGTTGAAGAAGCGCACCAGAAAGCTCACAATCCGCGTGCCTCCGTACTTGAGCATCTCGTTCTTGATCTTATCCGGTGAGCACGCTTTGTGATTCTGGAGATTTCCCTGGCAGAGCTCCACTTCCTTCTCGGTGTAATCATAGTCCAGCGGGCCCGTCTCAGTCCGGATCTCCTCGGCTTGCGCCATGGCCTCGAATTGGTCGCGCAGGTTGTCGTTATACTGGAAGGTTTCGCGGGCCTTCCGCTCGGGCTCAATCCGCGCTGCTTCCTCATCAGAACCGACTTCCTCTACACATGCATCCTCCAAAAACTGGTTTTCTTTGGGGACCACCATACGTCGGCGGTATTCTTCCCATTCTTGTAGTTTTTCCCGGAGTGTGCATGCCAGAGTGCCATCGGGCTTCCGAACAGGAGCAGAAGCGTTCGACCGCCGAACCCCGCCCAAACGCTTTGACAGCTTCCAGTACGTGGCCATGGTAGCGCTCCTGAAGTTGGCAGCGGTGTCATTCTGGACCCGCTTCCACGCTTGCTCCTTCTTCTCCTTGCATAACCTTCTGACCGCCTTCCTCGCTTCTTTATATCTTTGCCAGGCCTCTCGGTTGGCCTCATTCCTTCGCCAGAGGCCGTATGCCTCTCTCCGTCGCGCAATCGCTTCCCTAAGACTCTCATCAAACCATGCATTAGTAAACCCTGGCCTAATCACCCGAACTCCCAAGACCTTCACGGCTGCGCCCGTGAAAGCTCGGACCACTAAGCTAGCGACCCTATCTACCTCCTGCTGAAGCTCATCCGGGTCCTCCACTGCTGATAGATCTGGGAGGCCATCTGGCAACAGCCCCGATATACCAGCTGCAAAGGTCTCGTCGTACTTCAACCTAAGCTTAGACAGCTCACTCTCCTTACCCTCAACTACCCTGCCTATCAAGCGCTCTGCCTTGAATGCTTTGTACCTCTTTACCTGCTTTTTGGGGGGTGGCTGTCCCCCCCAGACCAGTTCCGCCCACACAACTTTGTGGTCGGTATCAAGGTCTACCTCGTCGACGCCGAAGCTGGCCTCCTCCGCCAGCTCGGAAGAGACGCAGATGTAATCCAGTAGATGCCTTCGTCCACCTACATTTTCCTGCCTAGACCACCAATATTTGTCCCCCCGTGGTTGCGAAAACCCACTGAGATTGCGCAACCCCGTGGCAACAAGCATCGCAGCCAGCAACTCACCATTCTCACTCCTAACCCCTCTACCCCTCTCATCTATCTCGCCAAAGAGGCCCACCACTCCCTCCTCCCGCGCTATTCTGGCGGGCCCCAGCTTAGCATTAGCATCACCAACCGTAACCACATGACCTTTGGTGGCGAAGTAGGAGACGGCCGCCTGCCACGCCTCATAGGCTGCAATAGATTCCTCTCGTTGATTTTCTTGGGGGAAGTAGCCGTTGCCGACGAACACATCCGACGCCGTCGCGCTCCCAGACGACAGCCTCACCCACAATTGCTGTGGGTGTGAAACAGGCGCCTGTACAATGGTAGCGCACGGTGCCAGATAGTTGGCCACCAACGTCAAGACTCCCCCCAAGAGACGCGAGCCCGCACCAGTTGCAGCCGCTTTGCCGAGGACTGCGAAGCCGTCGACTTGGAGCTTCTCCACCTTCTGCGACGATAGGTTGTGCTCCTGGACTCCGACGATCACCCAGCCTCGCTCCTTGTAGTGCTCCGGCCATTCCCCAAAGCCTGGGCTATCCGCACCCACTTTGCCTTGCCAATTATGTGAGGCCACCCTCAGTGGGAAGCCTTTCACAAATTGGGAAGAACGAAGCTGATGCCGATGCCTGCGCTTCGGTTGAGCCCGCCTGGAGCCCTCCGCCACCCTCCACGGCCCATCCTGCACCCTCCGCCCCAGCTCCTCCAGCTCCCGCATCCCGCCCCACTCCGCCAAGGGAGATTCACCGCTTGAGGCTTCGCCCTGGGGCTCGTCGACTTCCACGTCGAGCACCCAGTAGCCAAACCCCTGCTTGCGAAGCTCCCTCTGCATCTCTACATACTGGGCACCCCCCGTGCAGCCCGCTGCTTCTCTCTTTCCCGGAAAGTCCTACCCGTCGCAACGTGAACCTTTCCCGTGAAGAACTTACGCTCCCGCAGCAGCCGCACCATCTTCTCCGCCTCCTCACAAGACGCACATTTAATCCGCAAATGTCGCCCACTACCTCTGCCCGCGAATTCCACCTCGACTTCCCCGAGACCGAGAATTCGGAGCTCTCGCGCCATGACCACTGTTTGAGAGACATGCGATAGCCCCCATACTATGCAACATCTCTTATCCAGCTCATTTCGTACCTTCCTCCGCCACCTCCTCGGTGGCGGTACCGCTTGCCACACGCCGTGACCAGACCTTTCCGGACGTGACTTCTCTTCCGAGGTTGGGGAGGGTGATCGAGATGCAGCAGGATTGCTGGCTCTACGTGATTCAGGTTGCCCGTCAGGTACGCGAGCACTCGACCACCCCACCCCGGCCGAGTAGCCATCGCCACCCGAAGGCGCACTCCCACGGGGAACGTCTAAACCTGAAGGATTACCGCCTTGACCCATAGGGCCAGCACTAGCGGCCGCGCTCTTCGCATAAGAACCTGACATAAGTGGTATGGGACCCCGGTGCCGCATTGATCGAGTTGTAAACTCGATAAATGACGACCCAGGTGGGGTTATTTAAAGCTCAACCCTTAAAAAGCATACGTGTACGTATGTATAGGAATACACACAAACACTCACCTGCATCCGTAACCAGGCACGAGGCAGGACCCGCTGTGCATCATCGAGGTAGGTGTCGTGGCAAACCACCCTGCGTCCGATAAACGCTGCAAGTGAGTCATCTACCGAGAGCACAGAGTGACAGGCCCGTGCACGTGTACCCACCACCCCATAACCCTCCGCCAGAGCAACCCCATGGCATCCGCAGGATGAGCACGAAGAGTGCTGAGAGAGAGGGTGAGCCAGGAGCCCCGCTCCGGTCCGTCGTTACTTTGGTCATTTAGTCGTTTCAAGGCTTGTGGTAAGGTGTAGGGCCTCTCGCCTTCGTACAAACTCCGACCGACAGTAGTTTGGTTGACCATCCTTCGCGGTGACCCTCTGAACACAACCCCCTCCCCCAGTGCCCACCCCTTGTGATTCCAGAGGCCACCCCGAGCCAAGAGCCATGAGTATGATGAGCAACTCACATGAGTTACTCTCAGTAATTGGGACCCGTCTCATAAATCAATGGAACGCTTATCGTGCGCCCCTCATAGGCTCAGCCCGCCCATGTGAAAGCTAGGCCTCGCCCAAAGCAGAGCAAAGCAAAGCAACAAAAAAAAAAGAAAAAAAAAAAAAAAAAAAGAGAGAGAGAGAGAGAGACAGAGAGAGAGAGAGAGAGAGAGAGAGCGAGCGAGAGCGAGGCTGCCGTGGCTCGCCCGCAATCCAGCTGGGTGCACCTCGTCACAACCACTCATCGGCGTGAGCTCATAGCTGTGTGCGACATAGGTACAAGAGCAAGAGGAGAAACAGTGTGCCAGCGTGGATGTGTGGGTGAGGCAGTGCGGTGAGGCAAAGCAGCGATGCCAGTCAAACCCCTGGAGACGGAACCTAGCATCAAAAACATCGTATAAGTCTACCCCAGGCCTCCATCCACCGAGTGGTGAGCTCGATAAAAGAAGACCCGAGTGGGGTTATTTAAAGCTCAACCCTTAAAAAAGCATAAACATGTACGCCGCCAGGAACCCAACAACAATAACATAGCAGCCAGGAACCCAACAACAATAACATAGCAGCCAGGAACCCAACAACAATAACATAGCAGCCAGGAACCCAACAACAATAACATAGCAGCCAGGAACCCAACAACAATAACATAGCTTCCGTAACCAGCCTTCAGGAACCCGCCTCAGTTACCCGCCCCCGTAACCAGGCCAGAGACGTGACGTACTATGCATCATTGAGGTGTCGTGGCAAGCCACCCTGCGTCCGATAGAAGCTACAAAAGAGTCATCTACCGAGAACACTAAGTGACAGGCCCGGTCACATGCACCCAACACGTCCCGACCCTCCGCCAGAGCATCCCCATGGCATCCGCAAAGTGAGCACGAGGGGTTCTGGGAGAGAGGGTGAGTCAGGAGCCCCGCGTCCAGGCAGTCGCTACTGTGGCAGTTGAGTGATTTCAAGGCTTGTGGAAATGTGTGGAGCCTGTCGCCTTCATACCCACTCATACCGACAGTAGTTTAGTTAACCAACCTGTCCAGTGACCCACTGAGCCCAACCCCCTCCCTCAGATAACCCCCACCCCCCGCACCCCGAGTGATACCAGAGGCCACCCCGAGCCAAGAGCCGTGAGCGTGGTGAGAGAGCTTCTCTCAGTAAAAGTTTCCGTCTCATGAATCAGTGGAGCACTGATTATGTACCCCTCATAACAAGCTGCCAACGGCCCCAACCCCGCCGTGTGGCGGTGACACCCAACCATGTATTGGTGCCCCCCAAAATAATAATAATAATAATAATAATAATAATAATAATAATAATAATAATAATAATAATAATAATAATAATAACAATAAATTATACATCAATATAAATTTTGCCAAATATCAATATAAATATAATATTGCCAAATATCAATATAAATATTGCTAAATGTGATAATATAAATATTGCCAAATATCAATATATATATTGGTATATTTGAATATATACATCGCCAAATATCAATATAAATATTGCCAAATCTGAATAATAATAATGTTAAATATCAATATCAATAATAATATTGCCAAATATCAATATAAATATTGCCAGTTATCAATATAAATATTGCCAAATCAGAAATAGACTTTTGTTGTTGTTGTTGTTGTTGTTGTTGTTGTTGTTGTTGTTGTTGTTGTATCGGTTTGCGTAATATTTGTATTAATGTAAGTGATATTTTCTCTTGTGTGCATGTCTCGACCACCACAAGACGTCTGGAGT
Source organism: Paulinella micropora (assembly GCA_019918135.1). NCBI lineage: Eukaryota > Cercozoa > Imbricatea > Euglyphida > Paulinellidae > Paulinella > Paulinella micropora. The sequence continues at coordinate 31,299 of WBZZ01005438.1, forward strand.
CGGTGTCGAAGTGGATGCCTGGATGCCTAAGTGGGTTTGCAAGTCCTGTTGGACAACCAACCTGTTCTCGCGGAAGATATGTGCTTCTCCGGGCTGCAATGCATCTAACCATATGTTTGTTACGAAAGCACCTGCCTGGCAGGTGCGATTGTTACGGCAATGCAGAGGACCTTTGTCTCAGAATGACCTAGGAGTGTGCGGAGACGTGATCGGAGGGACGCTGACCCCTCAATCTCTAGCCACCTGTTTGGGAGCAATTCCTGCTCGAGTGAAAAAGGAAACCTATTTTATAGATGTAGGTTGGGGAGGAGGAGATGTATGTGTGTCGGCTTTGTGCGATGTTTGGAAAGGGGTTTCTGGAATTGAGTGCAGAAACCTGAGTGACGCGTGGAGCTTAAAGTTTAGCAAGTACCTTGATGTGCGTGAAGCCCATGCAGGCACGGGTTTTTGTGGCAGAAAGAAATGCTTTTGTGCCCTGCCTGGTTACAGGCTGGCAAAAGATTTTCCCCTATCCACTTTTTTCCCCTCGGACGACCCCTTACATGGATATACAGTGGATAACCGAAGCACATGCTGAATACACAAACTTTTTTGTTCATATCCCATGTACAGAGCGATTGCGAACACACAATCCCAAGATCTCTGTAGCAATGTTTCTGTTTTGGAAGGGATGGAATCCCTTCCATAAGCAGCAGATACTTTGGAAAATCCTTGGTGAATTTAGAGTCAAGTATCTGATGGTTGTCGACTCATGTAGATCTCACTCGGGATCTTTTGATCACCGAGACACTCTAAGCATTGTAAGTTCGAACTTCAGATTGGCAAAGTACAGATGTCCAGTCCGTGTCGTAGGAAGTGGGGAAGCTTATGCATTCTTGCTGTTGGAAAGAATTTTTTCCTCGTATTCCTGTCAATCCGATGTAAATATTGCAACTGGGAGATTGCCAGGCCGCCTATAGCGTAAATATTACACCTTGGCAATATACATATTGATTTTGGTAGTATATATATTTCAACTTTTCAATGTAGATATTGTAACTTGGCAATCTAGATATTGCAACTTGAAATATTTGTAATTTGTAAAATATATATATATATATATATATATATATATATATATACATATATATATAATAAATAGTCCACGACGATAATTTTCCCGCAATCTGAAGTGTGCTTGTTTATGTTTGTGCTAGTTTAGTTTTATAACGTCCCTGCTGTCAAAGACGTGCACCCAAATCTGCAAATCCATGCTATGCAATGAGGCAGCTCTGAGTCAAATCGCCGCTTTCTGAGTTTTGCAGAACATGAATATCTGCACGACGACGAGGTCTTGATTAGCATAGGGGTTCATGGCGCATGGCCCAAGAAGAAAACTAAGCAAGGATTTCAGGGTCGCCCACCTAAGACAGAGGAAGCAAAAAATCTTGGGATTGTCGACCGCATTTGCTATAGTGAGTGCTCTAATAACAAAGAGTACTTCCTAATTGCAGGCAAAAGGTACTTGCAGGAATTGATACTGCTCGCGCAAAAGAAAACTAGACCTAGCAGAGGGAATGGTCAAAAGCAGTCGAAGAAAAAACCCTCGGGCAAAAGCAAGCTTAGTAAAGAGAAAGCTCATGAACAGAAAAAGGCACAAGAACAAGAAAAAAAGGATTGTAAGCCATACTATGTACTTCAAGAAGTTGATCCACAAGAAAATAGGAAAGAAAACACGAGGAACCAGGTTGACAGCAGTAACATCATGCACACCAGAAGTAGGCGCAACAGAGTTACGTCCAAGAAAATGATTCAGGCAATTGAAACAGGGGACTTTCTTGTTGATTAAATATAGACACAGCAAAAAAGCAATATTAGTATTGAAATCTATTGTAATGCCCCCAACGATAGCTCGTAAAAAGTCGGTAATACAACCAAACACAGTCCTCAAGAATGAGAATGATGTCTCGTTATATTAGCTCAGTGAAGCAAAAAAGGAAAACGGCAACAGACCAGGAATAAAATGGCATCAGGTCCAATCCGGACAAATAATACTGAAAAACAAGCTGGTGCACCTGTCACCAGGAAAAGGTACTTTTTACCGGCTATCCGGGGGGTGATGCCTACAGTACCCCCTCCCGATTTTATGACGGAAATAGCATTTTCGTCATACACCTTCTGATTTCTTTCTGCAAATAGTATGCGCTATGGAGTCATGCCACACAGCGCATCGACCCACGGATAGACGCTAAAAGACGATAAATATATCCTCATACGGCACGTCAAAGCGGATTCTCTAGCCTTTCTTGTAAATTTTGAACTCCTTCCCCTCAATTTTTTTTTCTTTTTTTTTTTTCGGCAGTATGTCAAGAACAAACGTACTATTAATAAAAAATACAAGCAACGTGGTGCTGTAGTACGATTCCCCCTTTGATCTCCTTCTTCTTATCATTATCATTATTATTATTATTATTCACAGGGAGATCGTAAGTACATTGTCTTTTTTAATGACATACCCTTGTATAAGGCGGATATCCTATGATATAGTATTAGGGGGCCAGTCCTAATAGCTATATCCGAAGTCGAGGTGTATGTACCCGACCCGGCGATATACCGACACAAGTAGAGATTGACCGTGCTCAGGTACGACAGTATATAATCTATCGTAAAAAATAATTTAATGAAAGTCAGAGAACATTTCATTTTCGAGAACATCATCCCAGGACTTGGAAAGGGTCATACCCGGGAACACCATCGCTCAATACACTAGCGATCCCCGTATACGGTGTAGTATCATCGTCGATCGACCTTTCGCACTCGTATGTTGCGATCGAATGCCAAGTTACATCACTGAGTCTTTTTAATATTCATATTGATAACTGATGATGCATGATCAAATCATGATACGCCGTGGGCAATCAATCAGTTTATTTGAGACGCATAAAGAAAAATAGTTTCTTTGTCACTGCCTTCGTCGTCTGGCGCGGATTTCTTTGCCTGGTGGAGGACCACCAACAAAAGTCAGATCGAACTTTGACTGTTCGAGAATGTCCCAGATCTTATTAGGGATTCCGCCCAACGATAATTCAAAAGGGACATCAAGCACTCCTCTTCGCAGTGTCTGAATGGTCCACGCAGTGTAACCCTTGTCTCTGGGAGTAATTGTATCATCCCATGTCTCGAGACTTTTTGCGTCTTTATATACTGGCAGATAATGTCTTGCCTTTGGAACCTCAACCGGGTCCATACTTCTCCAGAACTGGAGTATCGGTTGTACTATCTTTGCGGCTGATGATATTTTGAGTGTCCGTGTGACACGCATCTGTCGTGGGACCGCCACGACCCGCATCAAGTATAAGTCTGAGAGAGTGTCATCAGCGACATGTTGTTCCGCTGGTCTCATCAGATAGAAAACATTTTTCACCCATGCGATGGTTGCTATCGCATCGCCTTCCTTCCATCGCTCATGGACAATCTCAACGTTGCCCGCGTTTGGGTCAGTGTCCGTCCCCTCCTCCTCCTGGTGGACGTCCTTTGATCTCATCGACCTCATCGCCTTCCTCGGTTGGTCGTTGATAAGATCATTCCGCGCTCTCCTTAGCTGCGCCTCTGTGATCTTCTCCTTCTTTCCGCTATGCTCTCGCGGAGACTTGGACTGAGTCCCCACCGCGCTTATGCGGTCAGTCTTCTCCTTGCTGTCCACCTCACTCTCCTCCTTCTCAGCTATCGGTGCCTGATAAGCATCGTCTTGGTCTATGCCAGCCTCCTTGTGGATGGGCGGCACCTCTTTGAAATCATCTTTCATCCGTTTTAACGCCTCCTCAACGGATTCATCTTCCAATAAGAAGGGATCATACTTAATCAGCCTTCTTACATTCACAATTTGCACCTTCCCTCTACCCCTGATCTTGTAGTTCAGAGGTCCCGTCTGTTCCATAATCTGATAAGGTCCTTTCCAGTGAGTGAACAGCTTAGAGCTGACTCCCTTCGGGACTTGAGGATGGTACAATAGTACAATATCCCCGACCTGGAACTTGATCTGATCCAAGTGCGCTTGTCGCACCCCTTCAGCATCAGTCTTTCGGCGCTCCGCCTCTCTATGCGCCCTGACTATTTGTTCCGCCTCCATCTTCACTCTAAGTCTCATCCCAAACAACTCATCCGCATCCGCCCAAGTGTCTTTTGGGTGAAGGAGCGAAGTCGGGATATCAGGCTCACGCCCATATACTAACTGATATGGCGAGATTGAGCTCTTCGAGCCTCCTAACGCCGTAGAGGGTAGACAGTTCATTGCAAACGCAAATGATGGTGCTGCCTCGACCCATGCTCTTTGATTCTCCTTCTTCGTGCAATACATCTTTAGCGAGGCTTTGAGGGGTCTGTGTACCCGCTCGATTTTCCCATTTGCTCGCGGGTTATAGGCAGTAACATATTGCCATTTCATCCCGTAATACTTAGATAGTTTGTCGATGACCTCGTTATTAAAGTCCGAGCCTCGATCAGAACATATCTTTCTTGGTACTCCGATCTGTGAGATAATCCTATCGATCAGCGCCTCGGCCGTCGTCTTGCCGGTAACGTCTTTGACAGGGATGATCCACACATAGTTGGTGGCTCTGTCAATAGCCGTAAGGAGGTATTTGTAACCATCTTTCGATTCTGGGAAAGGTCCCACATGATCAATGTGTATAAACTCAAGCATCCCCGCATGAAGAGGAAATTCGCCAATCAGGCCGAAATTTGCCTTCAGTGGTGTTTTGTTTATCTTGCACGGGATGCATGCATCCACCGCCTGATCTATCTCCTTCATCTTCTTCCACCAGAATCGTCTCGCTACGAACATATGAGTTCGTTGTCGACCCGGATGCGCCAAAAGTGGGCAATTGTGGGCTGCGACAAATATAAATCGTCTCAGACTCTCCGGTACCCAAAGGGTCCATTTGTCCGGCTGTGACGCATAGCGACCGTGAAGGCCCTTGTACCACAGTAGACCATCTCTCCATCCCATCTCCTTCATCTCATCTTTGATCGCTTTCGTCATCCGTAGCTCATCCGGGTTCTGATATAACTGTATCAGTTCTTTAAACTCCGGATCTTGAGCCTGTTGTTGCCTCCATGCGGTAGGCGAGGCTATATGGATAGTACCATCTTCTAGCCGTACCCCGATTCTTTCCGGGTCATCGTCTAGGTCACTTCTCCGCTCTTGACGAGGCTCCGCATAAACTTCCTGCGTCTCCTCTTCCTCTCTTATGTTCGCCTTCGCATTCTCATATACCTCATAGGACCACTCAGCGTCCTCCTGGGTATGTAGCTCACAACATATCCCGTGATCCGGGCCTTGTGGACTGTACCGTAGACCTGTGCGGTCATATCGGACTCCACTCGCCATCTCCATCGCCTCAATGTGGCTGACCTCATACACCTTGTCAGTGGACAAGTCTTCCATCTCCACCGTGGACACCAACGCCGATACTTCTGAGTTAAACTCTAGCCTAGAGGCTATCAGCGACCACATTTTGCTTTCCCGGTAGATGGACCATTGTAAAATCGAAACAAGACAAGAACGCTTGCCACCGCGCCAGCCGTCCAGTCTGTTCATGATTCATCAACCATAACAGGTTATGATGATCAGTTCTGACAGTAAATTGAGGTCCTCCCCACAAATACTCTCTGAGCCTCTTGAGGGCCCACACCACCGCTAACGCCTCTCTTTGCCTTGTGCAATAGTTTCTCTCCGCCGCACACAACTTCGTACTAATAAACATGATTGGGCGTAATTTCTTCTCCTCATCCTCTTGTTGTAATACAGCCCCAATCGCAAACTTAGATGCGTCTGTATCGACTACGAATTGTTTCGTAAAGTCGGGCATCGTTAACACCAGTCCTCCGTCTTTCGGGTCTTTGTAAATGAGATCTTTGAGCGCATGAAACGCTTGCAAAGCCTCTTCGTCCCACTTCTCGAAGTCTCCAAAATCTATCATTTTCTCCACTTTAGCCCGTGTTGCACCCCAATCGGGTATAAACTGGCTATAGTATTGCGCCATCGCAAGGAATGAGTGCAATTCAGTGCGGCTCTTCGGTATCGGTCGATTCATAATCTCCTCCCTCTTCTCTTTGGATATCGAGACTCGATTATGGGAGATCTCGTACCCTAAGTATGTCACACTCGTCTTGGCAAGTTGACACTTCTTTAGATTGCACTTCAGGCCAAAAGCTCCGATGCGCCTGAATATATCGGACAAATGATCGATATGCTCCTCCATTGTGTTAGAGTATACGATAATGTCATCGATATAGCAAAATGCATATTCTCCCGCCTTCTGTCCCCGCCTTCTCATAAAGCCACCGTCAGACAAATCATCGTACTGACTGCTCAACATCTTCTGCATCGCCTTCTGGAAAAGTCCTGGGGATTGCTTGAGGCCCATCGGAAGCACTTTCCATTGATATATTTCCATACCCACCACAAACGCCGTCAGCCATCTGGACTTTTCCTCCAGTGGTATCTGCCAGAAGCCATTCTTAAGGTCAATGACCGAATAGAATTTTGCATTCCGCAGTACTCTCCTTCCTTCTTCTAATGTCGGGAGAGGATTTCTCTCTTCCTCCAGCACCTTGTTAACACGAGCATAGTTAACTGTCAGGCGCCATTCTCCTCCTGGCTTCGGCACTATTCTCGGTTGTGAGACTATTGAGGATGTTGATCTCTCAATAAAGTCCTCATTGAGCAGCTGTCTTGCTAGCTCCTCCGCTATCTTCGCCTCATGTATACTCAAATTCGCCCTTCGTGGTGCCGGTGACGGCTCCGCACCCGGTATTTTGTAAATAACCGCAGTGAAATCTTCAGGCTTGACACCACCTGCATGTGGAGGGTCAAAGATTTCCTTGTTTGCCTCTAATTTGGCTTTTAAAAGCTCCTTCTCCTTCTCCGTGCCTACTCCTTCTTCCAATATTTTCCGCGCCGCCTCTTGAAAATCTTCATCAGACATCTGCTTATGCTGCTTGAGGGGTTCTCTGTCCTCCTCCAAGCCTAAGTCCTCTTCCGAGACATCATCTAGGCCCGTCTTTTCATACGTGACCGTGTCCGGCTCATCATCTTTACCGAGCTCCACCAGCATGTCAATGTCTCGCGTATTGCAAAGGAGCTTTACGGGTGTAAAAACCATCAAAGCATGTGAATGCTTGCGGTATCAATTTCAACTTGTCGAGGTCTCTGAGCTTCCGCTTGTATGCACTGCTCTGCTCACGAGTTCCCATACGACAAGCCACCACTAGCTGTTGCTTGCGAGAGGGTACCGGTATAGGATGATCAATAAGCCGGTCCCTTATTTCCTGCGCCCATATCGCCTTCTCATTATATGGCAGGATAATAGTATACGGCTTATTATTTTCGAATAAAGTCCGTAAGCATTTCTTCACTTCAGACAGTGAACGCGGCCACGTGGGCTCGTCACCCCAGAAATCAGTAATAAAACTTTTAATAGTTTCTGGTGGAGCATCCGGGATTCGCCCCGTTCTCCTTGGTACAAACTCCTCCCTTTTTTCTTTTCCTACTTTCGCATGGAAACAGTATCCTTTAGTAATATGGACATCTGTTCCTACTCCTTCCGCGAATCTCGCCAACGACGGGCTTCTTTGTGCGACTCATATAATCTCCTCCTTTCGCTTCTCGATTAAGTCATCAATAGACTTTTTGTCCCAATGGCATGTCGGAACTGTGACAGTGCACACTTGGGATTCCCAATTGTCGGTCCAGGACAGTTCATCCGGTCTTACGACATGGGGGTGAACGTACACCTCAAGTGCCTCATGTGCGATGGCCATCTTTTTGTGATCCGTCGCTAGACTCAGCTCATAAGCCTCATAAGAGTCAGTAGCGTTGAAGGGATCAATATCGTTCTCTTCTCCTCTTTTTACTCCATATATCACTCGCCGTGCGGCGCAATCAATCACAGCCCCCATCGTAGCCAATTGGTCATACGATATTAATATTGACCCGTGGTAACCGGGGACGACATAGAGGTCCATACGGTATACTCGTGCGGATTTCAATTTAAAGGTCAGTGTGATGATTCCCGTGATATCCGTCCGGCTGCTCACTCCTTTGAGAGTGCCCGTTGACTTTTTCATATTTCCGTCCACCCAGTCCCGGTATCGATTTAAAAAACTTCCTGCCGACAATATTAATATTCGCCATCGTATCATTACCAACTTTTAATATTGTCTTCAATGTTTCACAATAAAGTTCCGTATAACACAGAGCATCGGGCCTGTGTATAT
>WBZZ01005439.1:0-5000 GCA_019918135.1 Paulinella micropora
TGCAGACGGCGCCGTTGGCGTGCGCGCACGAGCCAGGGGCCGACCCGTCCCCCAGTCCACGCCGTACGTGCCGCCCTGGTCCGGGCCGGCCGCGGGTGACAGCGTCAGCGTGGCCATGGCGTTGGGGACGTGCGTGCGCACGAGCGCGTAGAAGAGCGAGCGCGAGCACGCGGTGGGCCAGTGCGCTTGGCCGAGCGCCGTGTACGGCGCCAGCCGCGTGCAATCGCCCGAGCCCGGCGCGAGCGTGGGCGTCGACCAGCCAGTGAGCGATTCCCGGAAGTCGCTGCTTAGCCCTCGGAACAGCCCCGAGAAGCGCGACAGGCTCGGCAGCGACGTCCAGCCGCCGACCCCCGTGCGCGTGAGCGCCGAACCGCCCCGAAGCAGTTCGCTCACGTCCTCGAGCCGCGCCGTGTCCCAGTGCGACAGGTCCAACTGTGTCAGCGCCGGCAGGCCCGCGAACGCGCGGCTGGCGTTGCGCAGCCGGCGCGTGTCCCACGCGCTCGTGCCGTACAGGCTCGCCAGGCCAGTAGAGTTCTCGAACACGCCGACCGCCGACTCGGCGCCCGACACGTTGAGCCCGTAGCTCAGATCCGGCAACGGAGTGGTGAGGCGAGCGAAGCTGTAGTCCCAGCTCTGCACGAGCCCGGCGTCCGCCAGCGAATTCAGCGAGGGCACGTACGCGAGCCCCGGCGCCGCGTACAGGTGGTAGCCGCTCGTCGCGTGCCGCATTTTGCCTCGCCCTCGCCGAAGACGCCGCCGAGGTGAGCCACCTGCTGCTGACGGCGAGGACACTCACGGCATGGCGCAGAGCGAAGCTGGAGACACTTCAAACAGTTCTGACAGTGATGTGTCCCAATTTTCAGAATCAGCATGTACTGTCGCATCCGAGTCAGTGCAGCAGTCTTCAAGGCCACCTGAGCGCAGAGCTGCACGTGTCCGCATGGCAACTTCGGTTCTCTGAGGACATTCAGTCGGGGGCTTCTTCTTCCTCCCTGCAGAACACAACGTAATGCACGTCGTCATTTAGTTTACATTGACAGCTTTGATGATGGTTGTTCCGGTCTTGGGTTCAGATTTAGGGTTTTCGGGCATTCTTTAGCTTTGTGCATTGTTGCCAACCGGTAATCGCTACGAGTTTTTGTAGTCATTAAAGTTCAAAAATATGACATATTTTTGTTTCTTGGAAATTCATGCTTCGGATTTTTGGGTTTGTTCCACGGGAAGGGTTCGCTTTCCATTTGCGCGGCACCTCACCGCTTGGCTTTTACAACTTGACCGGTTTCCAAGCTACCCTTCTTCAATCGGCACTCACGAGTTCCTGCACAAACAATCCTGTCATGCTTTTCGTCCCTTCATTTCTTCTTTCCAGTCGATGTTTGTACTCAGGTTTTTTTCCAGCACGAGTTGAAACTTGAAAAATATGTCATATTTTCGTTTTGTTGACATGGGCATGTTTTTATTAATTACAAAAACGATATTTTACTCCTCCGGGGGGGTAAATGAAGCCGTACGTTGGCAGGACCAAGTTGTATACCTTTACCTAGTTTACCTAGTTTAGTACTGTTTACTAGTACTTCTAGTACTAGCCACTGAGCTAGCTATAGACTAGCTAGACTAAGCCTTACTAGCCAGGCTGCATTATAATTACTACTAATACTACTAGTATATACTACTACTACTAGTAGTAGTAATACTACTAATCTAGGTCTAGGAGGTACTAGCCTTAACTGAGCGTTCTTTAATTATTTACCTTAAACTCATTCATTAAAACTAGTAAAAGAAGATGTTCTAGTAACATATTAATACTTCTAGTCCTTTTCAACTGTACGAACTTGCAAGCGTTTTTGAATCACATGATAAAAATCTTTTAGTGTAGCGTTCAATTGAATTATTAAAAATAATTCACTTTGAAAAAATTACTGACAAAATTAATTATTGAATTTCAGCGATTCCGCCTGTTCATTTACTAAAAAATTTAATTTAAAATGTTATTCTTGACGTTATTATTTACCTAACTACGATAATATTAAATATTTTTATAATAATTAACCCTTAACCGGTTTCAATCCCCAAAAGTGGCTTCAATCCCCAAAAGTGGTTTGAATTTTTGAGTTGAATAAAAACATAAATACCAATCGAAACAAGTTGTACTACGCTGCAAATTTAATATTTACGTGTTGGGAAAGCTATCTGTGAAAACCAGAATTTTATAGCTTTTCTAGAAGGGACTTAAATATGAAACTGAAACCAGGCACCAACCACTTTTTTTCACGAATTTTCGTTGCCTTTTTTTACGTGGCGGGGACCCTTTTTTTTTTTTTTCAACATCATGTCTGCGCACCAAGAGCTTCTCACAGTCCGTGTGCGTCTTCCGGTCAGGGAATTTGGTGAGGCTTATGCCAAACAAAAATGGCCTGATGACTGGAAGACGAGGGAGATTGAGGGTACTGTTTCTCGACAGTATGGTCGTACAAAAGACAAGTTTTGGATGAAGTGGGATGCGGAGGATGAAGACGATTCCATGATGATTGCTTCGGAGATTATCAAATACAGAATTGAAGGGAGTGGCTCTGCCGATAACGGCATACTTGGGCAAGGCCAGGAAATCGACGGAGATGCCAAAAATGCAATAAATGCTGGGTAGACTTGTTTTTCTTGAACCTCGAATTTTTCTTGTGATGTCGAATGGTTTCTCTGCGTGTTTGCAGTGAGGACGGCTTGATACCCAGCGACCCTGATGACGATGACTATGTGTACCTATCCCTACCTGGTTTCAGCTATTTTGTGCAATTTGCTTCTGTTTTGTTGTCGGCCAAGGACGATGCTGGAAGTATAGTAGATTTCTGTACTTCCATACATGCATCGGCGTTGGCTGTCAGTATTCCTTACTGTACTGTTTTCCAACAGACCGCCAGAGTCGGGGGATGAGTCGGGTAGTTCAATCGATGAAGAGGATCAAAAAGAAGAAGATATGGACAACAAACGAGCCCCTCATCCCAGCGACTCACTTGTCAGTGATGATGATGTCGAAGAAGATGAGGGGTCTGGTGAAGACGAGGAGGAGGATCCGGCACTAGAGATTGACGAAGGCGATAGCCTACCTGCCAGTGAGTTCAAAGATGTCAAAGAATGGAAGGTGGGTGTTGCACCTCCTCGTGTGCTGCCGGCATTCGAAGGGCAGTCCAGGGCATCACTTTCTGTGCGTTCCCCCGACCTCCTCAGTATGGTGGATATTTTCTTTATGTTCTTACCCACGCAATTCTGGCAGAATGTCACAAGAAACACCAACAAGTATGCAACCTGGAAACGTAATCTCAACCCCTCAGAGCGTCAGCGGCCTTGGGTACCCGTGACACTATCTGACATACTTTCATTTTTGGCGATCCTTATAATGATGGGGGTGATGGGGTTGCCTGCTGAAACAGATTATTGGATTTGCGCTGTGTCAGACTTCTGGCAGTGGCCAGACCTTGCAAGCATCATGGGGTACGTGAGGTATCAGAATATCAAACGTTATTTTCATCTCACTGACCCCCGTCTGGCAGCCCCTCGTGACTCCCCTCAGTATGACAAACTTTTCAATGTTCGAGTCTTTATTGAGATTATACAAGAAAATTTTCCTAGGCTGTGGGAATTGGGTCAGTGGGTGTCAATCGACGAGGGAATGATCCCTTTTAAAGGGCGTACCTACCTCAGGCAATACTTACCGAAAAAACCCATCAAATGGGGATTCAAACTGTTTGCTCTGTGCCGTTCAGTAACAGGCTATTTTTATACGCTGCTTTGTTATTGCTGTTGACATTCAAGACAACAACAAAAATTAGTTTTTCATTTTTGTGTCAGATTTTCGTTTTTGTGACAGTTTTTCATTTTTGTGACAAAAATTCAAAATTTCAAATTTAACGGTAACATTTCGCGAAAATTTACGATATTTTGCGGACGAATATAGCCGTTAATTTGAAAAATTCAAATTTTCACCCAAAATCAAAATTCCAACCAAAACTGAAATTCCAACCAAAACAGAAAAATCAATTTTTTTTGTTGTCTTGAATGTCAACAGCAATATGAGGGTGAGGGAACGGTGCAGGACGATTCTGGGCACGGAATGACGTATGCAGTTGTTATGAAGCTTTTAGACCTAGCCGGCATCGACCAAAGCGGCAGGATCATCGCTTTAGATAGGTTTTACACAGGGCTGCAGTTGTTTTTTGACTGTGTCCTAAAGAGGGGCATCAACTGCATTGGCACTGTTGTCAAACCCAGGCTGAGGGCGGCAAAGGAGCTACTGGACGAAGTCAAGAAGAATAGTGACCGGGGCACGTCCGCAATGGCCACTTGGAGTCATAACGGAGTCACTATGCATGCTGTTGCTTGGAAAGACACCCAGGTGGTTTATTTTTTGTCAACTGTGTTGGGGGGTACCATGAGCCACGTCGAAAGGAGGCTGCATGGGGGGGGTGGAGCTACGGTTGCAGTGAATTGTTTTGAAATTTGCAAGACATACACTCAGCACATGGGCGGCGTTGATACAGGCGATCAGTTACGACTTCGTTACGGAGTTGAGAAGGCGGTAAGATTCAACAAGCCTTGGTTCAAGTTATTTGCGGGTTTGTTAGATGTTGCGGTTACAAACACAACTATCATCTACAAACAGTTTCATGAAGAAAAAACACGCAAAGACATGCTCAAGGAACTTATTGAGGGTTTGGTGTCTTATGCGGGGCTTTTTGGAGGTTCTAGGAGCGCAGCGAGGGGCAAGCGTGTGATATGCCCTGGCCATTTGGTAAGTCTTACAAACGAGGCGAGTGATGGTAAGCGCGGCGCGGGTAAGCAGAACTCGGTTTGTTGTGCGGTGTGTGCTAGTAATGGAATCCGCAAGCGTACCAGTGCTTATTGCAGCGATTGTCGCTATTTTTTTTGCCGAACTGGAGAATGTTTTCCGTGGCACACAGTCAATCATTTCGTTCCATCTGGGAAATATAAGAGGCAGCCGTTGTGAC
>WBZZ01005439.1:77500-152500 GCA_019918135.1 Paulinella micropora
AGCTCCTTTTTTCTGACATTAGTCGATATTTCATCTATCTATCTACCTACCTACTTACTTACCTAGCTTCCTACCTACCTATCTATCTATCTATCTATCTATCTATATATCTATCTATCTATCTATCTATCTATCTATCTACCTACCTACCTACCTACCTACCTACCTATCTATCTATCTATCTATCTATCTATCTATCTATCTATCTATCTATCTATCTATCTATCTATCTGTCTGTCTGTCTGTCTGTCTGTCTGTCTGTCTATCTATCTATCTATCTATCTATCTATCTATCTATCTACCTACCTACCTACTTACTTACCTAGCTACCTACCTACCTACCTATCTATCTATCTATCTATCTATCTATCTATCTATCTATCTATCTACCTGCCTACCTATCTACCTATCTACCTATCTATCTATCTATCTATCTATCTATCTATCTATCTATCTATCTATCTATCTATCTATCTATCTATCTATCTATCTATCTATCTATCTATCTATCTGTCTGTCTATCTGTCTGACTGTCTGCCTGCCTGCCTGCCTGTGCCTGCCTGCCTGCCTGTCTGCCTGCCTGTCTGTCTGTCTGTCTATCTATATACTATCTATCTACTATGTATCTATCTATCTATCTATCTATCTATCTATCTATCTATCTATCTATCTATCTATCTATCTATCTATCTATCTAATCTATCTAATCTATCTAATCTATCTAATCTATCTAATCTATCCAATCTATCTAATCTATCTAATCTATCTATCTATCTGTCTATCTATCCATCTATCTATCTATCTATCTATCTACCTACCTACCTACCTACCTACCTACCTACCTACCTATCTATCTATCTATCTATCTATCTATCTATCTATCTATCTATCTATCTTTCTATCTATCCCTTAATATATATGTATCTGTCTGTCTGTCTGTCTGTCCGTCCGGTTGGCTGACTATCTATCTATCTGTCTGTCTGTCTGAATGTCTACCTACCTACCTACCTACCTACCTGCCTACCTACCTATCTACCTACCTACCTAACTAACTAACTAGCTAATCATCTATCCATCTCCCTGTCTGTTTAGACTGCGTAAGAGAGAGAGAAAGGGTTCATGGCTTTTCTGGACGGAGTTGACAACTCTGTTGGTCTTACACACGATGGCATGTTCAAGGTTCATAGATAGATAGATGGATAGATAGATAGATAGACAGACAGATAGATAGATAGATAGAAGGGGGGGGGGGGTGGAGGAAGGGCAAAGCAAAAGGAAACAAGATGACAAAGATATATAGAAAAGAGGGAGGTTGGTTATAAAAGTAAAGCAAAATTATAAAGATAGATGAATGTACGGGTCTGGGCTAGGGTTAGACATTAACTGACAATATAAAATAAAATCAGTAATCATGGAAAAAACGGAAGTAAGTCAGAGTATAGATAGAATAAAAAGCAAAAGTAAATACCTTAATTGACTTATTTACACTGCAGGCGCCCAAGATGACGCTGTGCAACAAGTGCATGTTCTACTACAAAGGCAAAAAACAGTAAGTTCGTCTCTACGCTGTCATTCATCATGTCATCATGTCATCAGATATATAGATATAGATATAGATATAGATATAGATATTGATATAGATATAGATATAGATATGTATATATATATAAATATATATATATATATAGGTATAGATATAGATATGGATATGGATATGGTTATGGATATATGTCATCATGTCATCATGTCATCATTCATCATTCATCATGCATTTATTCATCAAATCATTCCGCGTGGTTTACGCCTACGGGTCCCCTCCCCAGATGTACCTAGGTAGGTAGGTAGGTAGGTAGACAGACAGACAGACAGATACATATACATTAATGGATAGATAGATAGATAGATAGATAGATAGATATAGATAGATAGATAGATAGATAGAAGATAGATAGATAGATAGATAGATAGATAGATAGATAGATAGATAGCTAATCAAATGTCTGTGTACTATAATTTAGTGTATGTATCGTTATTGTCTCTCTGTCAGTCAGTCCGTCTGTTTGTATGCTGCGTTTTGTATTTGCTTGCACTGTGCGTATATGTGTTTGAATGTTTACGCGCATGTCTGTCTGTCTGCATGTATGTATGTATGTATGTATGTATGCGTGTGTATGTATGTATGTATGTATGTATGTATGTATGCATGTTATGTTATGTTATGTTATGTTATGTTATGTTATGTTATGTTATGTATGTATGTATGTATGTATGTATGTATGTATGCATGCATGCATGCATGTATGTATGTATGTATGTATGTATGCATGCATGCATGCATGCATGTATGCATGTATGTATGTATGTATGTATGTATGTAGGTATGTATGTATGTATGTATGTATGTATGTACGTATCTTATATTAACGTACGTGCGTTTCTACGTACCTACGTATGTATGTATTTATGTATGTATGTATGTATGTATGTATGCGTGCATGCGTACATGCATGCATGCATACATGCATGTATGTATGTGTGTGTGTATGTATGCATGCATGTATGCATGTAAGTATGTATGTATGTATGTATGTATGTATGCATGCATGCATGCATGCATGCATGCATGTATGCATGTATGCATGTATGTATGTATGTATGTATGTATGTACGTATATTGATGTACGTGCGTTTCTACGTACCTACGTATTTATGTATGTATGTATGTATGTCTGTATGTATGTATGTATGTCTGCGTGAATGCATGCATGCATGCATGCATGTATGTATGTGTGTATGTATGTATGCATACATGTATGTATGTATGTATGTACGTAAGTAAGTAAGTAAGTATGTATGTATGTATGCATGTATGTATATATGTATGCATGTATGTATAGATGTATGCATGTATGTATGTTTATGTATGTATGCATGTATGTATGTATGTATGTATGTAGATACACTGGATCCCTGGCTGTGGGGGCTGATGTGTGTATTTATGTGTGTATGTATTTATTTAGATATGCTGCGTGCCCTAACTGTTGGGCTGATGTATGTATGTATGTATGTATGTATGTACGTACGTACCTATGTATGTTTTTATGTTTGTATGTTATTTTTGTAGATATGCAGCGTGTCCAGACTGTGGGTCTGACGTGTCATACTACGCCGTGGGCTACGGGAAAAAACCAGACGGGGAGGAGGATAGTAACACATGTTATTAAGAATCAGTCGGTAGTAGTATATTTTTACAATATGTTGTCCGCTTGAGCTGTGGAGATGGTGTGTCAGACGGAGAGGAGGATAGTAACGCATGTGATTAAGAACTAGTTGCTAGTAGTATATCAAGCTTTTACAAAATGCTGTCCGCCTGAGTTGTGGAGATGACTTGTGTGTCTTACTATGTCGTTCAAAACGGGGACGAAGCCAACTTACAGAGAAGGATATTTATATATCTGCAGAACGGTAGCATTGATGTTAATATTAATGTTGTAGCTTTACAATGTCTCTAGTTTCTAATAGTTTGTTTCACTTGGCATGTTTTGACAGACTTGTCGCACCTAGGGATGAGCAGTGAAGAGTTAGCAGTATTAATATTAAGTATTGATTTAGGATCGGTTTTCAATATTCAGATGTTGAGTACTAGTACTGAAGTACTTTTACCTGTACTGCTAGTACTGACAAATATGATACTAGTAGAGAAGATGATTACCCTTTTTTAGGGTCATTTTCAAGAAAATGCCCTCAAAAAAAAGGGTCTTTCAGTCCAAATCACAAAAAATCACCAAACAAGAAACAATTAAGAAATCAAGTAGAAATCAAGAAAGGAAGCCAAAATTAATAATTTAATTAATTATTTTACATGTATAATATATATCAACTATAATATAATACAAGATGCCAAGACCGAAACTATACGAAGGAGAAGCAAGAAGAAAGAGAAGTAACGACAAAGCTCTCGCATACTACTACCGCCACCAAGAAAGGTTGAAGGAGGAAAGAAAAGAAAAAGCATTAAAGCAAAAGCAAGAACTCAAAAGCATAGAGGAATACAAAAAGAAGATACAAGAGTTGGAAGATAGACTGAGTAAAATACAAGTTTAAGTTCTAATTATTTTTTTTTATTCTGGTAAAAATATTTTTCATCTAAAGAAATAGCTCCCATACAATAAAGGTAAAAACATTAATTAATTATTTTTAGAAAAAGTATCTTACCTAATATATACATAACTGTAAAATGTCAAAACCACCACTACCGCCAAGACCAAACAAGCAATATGTTCAACTTCTTAAAGCTAAGGCTAAGCTTAGAAAGGTTGAAACGAAAGATAAAAGAAACCGCCAGGACCTTTTATCTAACATCAGTAGTAATACGAGGGCGAATCTCCGCGAGGCTAAGACTAGGGAAGCGAAGAGACGAGAGTTTAGAGCAAACGAGTACGAAGTTAGGAGGGATAATCGGCTGAACTCTCTCACATTCAAATTTAGGGAGCTAGACATAAGCTTCTATGATAGAGACACATTGGAAGAGAAGGTATTGATACCCGCTATAAGATGTGCCAGAAGGGAAGGGATGACCAACAATGCGGATGTCAATATATCTATAACATACTCCACAGCTCCTGCTAATGAACGATATGACCACTATTTAAAAAAGAAAAGTTTTAATTCATTTCAACTCCGCCAATACGATACAGTATTTATGGATGCTCTGAACGAGTTCAACATAAACAACATTGAAGCGAGCGAGAATGGATATGAAAGAAACATATGTAGGTTCTTCCTAATAAAAGTGGTCGGTAGAATACAAAAAAATATTTAGAAGGCTACATTAAGATTTAATAGATAAAAACGATACTAAGTTGTAGTATGAATATCCTTATTAATGTTTCGTGAAGGAATCATTAAAAAATATATAAAATTGACTGCAAACGATGACTTCAAAGTTGCAGCAAACAAGTTGGAAAAAGAGTCTAGAAAAATTTGGTGAACGGTGGCACTATCACCATTAGAAACATTGGAATCAGCGTCGATCCGCTTGCCTAACGACAAGGATTTGAATGAGCAAACGGGAGGTTGGTGAGGGAGAGCTGCCTCCTGAGCAGCCTCCCGAGGAGAGCGTTGAGATATTGCCACACCCATCCAAGGGAAAACACTGGATGGAGTGGTCTCTCCCAGCACTGGAAAGCTGGCTGATTTCTCAGCGCGGCCAAAAGGCCTTGCCTCCAAGGTCCAATCTGAAAGATGCTGAGGTTGTTTTCGTTTTTGTTTCTCTCCTCTCGGTGTCTCATTGGTGTGGTGATAGGGCAAGACAATCAAAACATGGAGAGAGCTTATTATTGCTGAGGTGTTGGAGCTGAAGGAGTTAGAGACAGAGAGCGCAGGGATAGGTGAAATAAGGAAGAGACCTAGAAATGCTCCAACACCTTGGCAGAAGGAAAAAGAAAAGAGAGAACCCAGGAAGAAAAAGATTGTGAAGCAAGAAGAGGTAAATACACACATACATACATATATACATCATGAGTCACGTGACAAATAGTAATAATAATAATAATATAATAATAATAATAATAATAATAATAATAATAATAATAATAATAATAATAATAATAATAATAATAATAATAATAATAATAATAATAATAATAATAATAATAATAATAATAATAATAATAATAATAATAATAATAATAATAATAATAATAATAATAATAATCATAATCATAACAATAATATAACAACACTGAAGAACAACAACAACAACAACAACAACAACAATAATAATAATAATAATAATAATAATAATAATAATAATAATAATAATAATAATAATAATAATAATAATAATAATAATAATAATAATAATAATACATACATACATACATACATACATACATACATACACAGTAATAATAATAATACATACATACATACATACATACATACATACAATAATAATAATAATAATAATAATAATAATAATAATAATAATAATAATAATAATAATAATAATACATACATACATACATACATACATACATACATACATACATACATAGTATTTACTAATACATTAACACACTGTCTGTATGTCTGTTGTTGTCGTAGGCTAACCTCTTCGAACAGGATGAGACACCTGAGGATTTGCTCTCTTTTTGTGTTCGCAGTCTGTTACAGG
Organism: Paulinella micropora; assembly: GCA_019918135.1. Classification (NCBI taxonomy): domain Eukaryota; phylum Cercozoa; class Imbricatea; order Euglyphida; family Paulinellidae; genus Paulinella; species Paulinella micropora. The sequence goes on from WBZZ01005439.1 coordinate 83,679, forward strand.
CCCCTTTTGTTTATGGAGAGGATGGGGATGCTGGCTCCAAAGCCAGGATCCTCTCCCCTTTTCCAGTTACCGTCAGCAAACAATGGTTTTCCACTTTCTTTGCAAGAAACGGGACACTGGAGAATAAGGGAACAAGGTTGATTGGGGAAGTAAAACCAGAGCAGTTGGCAAGAGTGTCTGCAGTTCCCATTTCTTTTTTCACTCAACACGTCCCTGCTCCACACGGCAGGTTATTGAAGGTGAAGCTAGAGTCAGCGCGATTTGCACTTGTGACCGTAGAGGAGGAGGAAAGGTTCGTTCCAAGTCAGAGGCCACCCAGAGGTAATGATATCGATAAAGCAAGCTGGCAAGACCTGGCGTCTCACAAAGCTTGGACTGTGGCGGTTCAAGAGGGCAATCACCTCCTTTTTTATGAGCTGGCAGACGAAGCGGACGAGCGATGGAAGTCTGTCTGTGCAGCGGCTGCCCTCAACGAAGTCCCGGCACACAAGCTCCTGTGCTGGCCCGATCCCAAGGTGTTAACCATGAATGAAAGCCTTCACAAAAAACACTACCCAGCCAAAAAAGTAAACATCCAATTCAAAGAAAAAAAATACAAGTTAGATCTGACTTGGAAAAGGAAGGGGGAGGTGTGGGTAGATGTAGATGACATAATTTACTGCTTTCCGGGTTTCGACCCCCGTACTAACAAAGTACCTACTGCTATCATGACGACACTGGAAGGACATTTCCACCGTCAGCAGTTTGAGCACTTTAGGTTCGCTAATACGCGAAGTTTTGTGTCTCGTTTAATGTCAGTCAAGGTAGTCGTGTCACTCGACATGTAACACTATTCAATAAAATAAGCATGTAGTTTTTATACATACTCACACACCACTTGCTATATTAATAAAATAATATTACTTACAGCTTATTCAGCATGTGTACGAACTATTTGAAGCATAAAACCGGTTTTGAAACATAATGTTACACATTATTAATACGGTCACACATTAAAAATGTCAGACATGATTAATATTAAAATAATGCATGTAGTTGTTATACATACTAACACACCACTTGCTATATTAATAAAATAATATTACCGGCAGCTTATTCAGCATGTGTACGAACTATTTGAAGTATAAAACCGGTTTTGAAACATAATGTTACACATTATTAATACGGTCACACATTAAAAATGTCAGACATGATTAATATTAAAATAATGCATGTAGTTGTTATACATACTAACACACCACTTGCTATATTAATAAAATAATATTACCGGCAGCTTATTCAGCATGTGTACGAACTTGATCAAGCAGAAAACTTGTTAATTAAGTAATAATATTAATATAATGTAACCGGCCCTTGGATTTATTAATTAATAATATTATATAACAATATTAATATTATGATCCACCGCTCAGACGCGGAGCGGTACGAGGAATCCACTCGTCGTCATCATCTACACGCTTCTGCTTCTTCTTCTGTTTTTTCCCCCTTCCTCCTGTCTTCTTCCTCTTCGAAGAAGAAGAAGAAGAAGAAGGCTGAGAAGAAGAAGCAGAAGAAGAAAGAGGAAGTGGAGAAGAAGAAGCAGAAGAAGAAAGAGGAAGAGGAGGAGAAGGAGCGAAGGCAGTTTGCACGCGTCCGGTAAAAACTGATGGCTCCGGTTGGCTCAGTTCATCGAGCCAAGCGTCCACATCACCGGGGCAAATCTCATCCCACCTCCCATACTCCAACCCATTCACTCCCATGCAAAGTTCCTCATGCTTTTTTTTCCAAAGCCGCCTACTCGCCCTGTACCTAGCCCCGCACCCTACCTCACACCTTGCCCATTTCCTACTCTCCTCCCACACATCTCGCACAGGGTTAAGACAAGCTCTCCAGTGCTGGAGCATACACTCGACATCGTCTGTCCAGCGTCGGCTCGAGCACATGAAGTGAGCTCGCTTATGCTTGCCGTTGTATAACTCTATGCCTTGTGTGTTGAAGTCGGAAAGGGTGAGGTTAGGGGTAAGAAGTAGCAGCTCAAAGGCATGATCAACAAAAATGTGAACATAGATAGTTATGAAAGCCGATGATAAAATTGGCAGTCTAGCTGCCCTATCTGCCGGTGACTCTGCGGTCTATGTCATCCGGCGCCCGGCCCCGTGGAAAGGTAGCGCGATGAAAGAATCGGCGCATGGCTTGTTGATGTTTGAGTATGTGCACCACCTCTTCCCCCTCCGATTTATGAAGCCCTAACCACAACGTGTGCCACTCCACCCACAGCTTCCGCAACTCCTCTCCTCTCTTTGAATCCTTGTCACCTTCCACTATCACTCTCAAGTTTATGCTATACTCCTTCACCTTCTCCCCCAACTTCCTTGCCATGCAACCATTAAGTTCTTTCCACTTAAAGTTGCATGTGCCCTCTTTGTCTTCCATACCCTTCGCCCCAAACCACCACCCCCCCCTCTTTTCAGCTCCCCTCTTATTCTCTCCAACACCTCCAAGTGTTTCTCTTGTCCCCACTCTATCTTCTTCTTCAACTCAGGGTCATGATGAGCCTGGGCCCAAATGGAGCCATGCAAGGCCTCGTGGATTGCATGGTTTAGTAAACGGTTCTGAACCCTGATGAAGAAATGTAATGTGTCTGGTATCCGACGCTTGAGAGGTATCCAGGGGAAGAGGTCGACCCTATCACCCATGGCTGGGTGTGTACACTTCTCAGCGTCGGATACTATGGGGTGGTTGGTGAGGACGTCTTGAAGTTGCGGGCCTTTTGTGATCAGACAGTATATACATGGGTTAGTTGATCTAAAACTACCCGATGAATGTCCAGCCACAGTGGCCATAAACTTCAAGTCTCCTCCCAACCAAAACGTGAACTGGCGGCGAACTGTGGTGGGGTTGGGGTCGCCTTCCGTGATATAATAATCTCCCTCTTCCTGCAACTGTCTAAGGTCCTCCCTAAATGTGGTTGAGCTTAATGATTGGTAATTATCCCCAGCAGGAGTGAGAGCAAAAGGAAAAATGAAGTCTGTGGCATTAAACTTCCTGCGCAGTTGTTTATCTTTCGGTATTACCCGGAGGATCCACAGTGTGCTTGCTGATGGCGCGACCATCAGCTTGAAGAAGAACATCCACATTCGGCTCTTGCAAGCCGTATGTGCTGCACACCCACCGCAGGACTTTACGTGGACAGCTTCACTTCTTTGGGAACCTCTGCTAACTGCTGGCATTCGGCAAATGTAGGTTTTAAGTCAAACTGCTGCTCAACTTTTTGACCAAGGTCCTTCCTAGCTTCTTGGAATTTAGAAAAAGGAAGGTCCTTGTTCAAAAAGCTATGCGATTTCAGTTTGTTTAAAACTGCCTGACTAATATTCTCGTCATCTGCGAATAATATGAGTGGCATGAGTTGTTTGTATGGATCGGAGTTTTTACCTCCTATGGTGGGCGAGTGTGAGTGCAGATCGTAATTTTTGCGCGCCCACTTGTACCACTGCTTAGTTACAAACTCTACTTCTTGACCTGCCCTATCTGCTAAGTGTTTGGCAAAAGCATCCTGCATAATCCTAACATCTGATCTTATGTTTCGTTTTCCTCTCTCATCTACCTGGCTGTAACTCTTTCTCATTCTAGGGGCATAGGACAGCACAGCCTTATGTTTATTAGTTTGAAACTCTACAAAGTGACTGCCTGAAAGAGGTGAGGTGATATGGTGAGTAATTTGTAGTGATGGATGGGTATGTATGTGTGAAGGGAGAGGAGAAAGAATAGAAAAGTGTTTTTGTATGTCGGAAATGTCCTTGCCGCAAGAGGACTTTACCTTGTTTGACCTCTCTGGCGTTGTGTAAGGCACGTTCTTGCTTTGCCTAGGGCGCCCCCGAGCAGGTGTCACTGGTGTTGGGACCTATCAACCACAAATGTGTACAAACAGGCACGTCATGTGACACTTTACCTGCAAAAAAGTGCTGAAAAAGAAGCAGTATCTGCGGAAAACAATGAATAAATGCAAACCAAACGCACAGAGGACATACATAAACATGTAGGTACGAAATGGATTGAGAAATGACCGTAATAGTGGCCTCCATGTTGACTTCGTCTCCAGCCGCAACGATGGCGACAGAGGGTCCTCGTTGCTGTAGCTCCAAGTCCACACCCTTGGCTTCCAGTTCCGCAACTGTAGGGGAGAACAAAGAACACACACATACAATATGCATTACAGCTGTTACATGCAAGAAAAATAGATCACACACAACACACACACACTCTACTCCCACACATTTCCAACATACAAACAGAAACAGAAACACACACAAAACACATAGAAACAGCATGCAGGCACTCACCTAATTCTCTCTGAGCCTTTCTGGAGGCCTTATGAATCATTATCCTACATAACGGGCACAGAAAATATGATGTATGTATACTAAACAAACGAAAACAAGCACTAAAATTCGAAGAAATCGGTGTTCAGAAAAAGTGGCTTACTCCTGTTGTCGTTGTGCTTTTTTTGCAGCTTTTTTAGTTTTTTGCTGGGAAAGCAGTTCTCTACCCGCTGCTGTCTTTTTTTTTTTCAGTTTTTCGTAGGTAGGATCGCTTGATAGGGGCTTTTTGGTTTAACCTTGTCTTTTTTTTCGCCATCGATTTTCAACAAGTCAAAATGTATTGCAGGTTTTTCCGGTACTGATGGCATTTTTATGTTGTGAAATGCCGAGTTTGCTTACGGGCCCGCGGCACCAGTTTCAAGTCGGAGGTACATGTGTTCGCAGCGAGTGTGTGTTCAAACCACGTTGTTTCAAGCAAAAGCAAGCATGACACAAGTGTTTTTATCAGAAAACATGGTTTTTCCTGTATTTGAAATCCTTATTATCGACTTCAACTTTCACCTTTGACGACATAGCAAGTATGGCAGTTTTTAACTGACAAATGCTGTTTGCATGATGCACTCTGCACTCATTTTTACGCACAAGTGCATAAATGAATTCAAATGTTATGTTGAGCAATTCTGCCAGAGGGTTTTTGCAGAGAAGTACGGTATAAAACAAAAACTAGGAAAACATAGGTCGAAAACTAGTTAGTCAAGATTCAGAACATACCCCCAGATCACAGCAATAGCTTATAGGAACTGAAAACCTTAATACAGGAAAGTCCATTCCCACTACAAACATTGAATTCTGCACAGAAAGCACCTCAAAATCTTGAATATTGAATGAGATTACTCGCTGCGAAATATTTAATGATTCTACCGACCACTAGAACCTACATATGCATACGATATGTGGAAATAACCATAGTTCAAGAGAACGAAGGGGGATGCTATGAGGGAAAAACTGAAAAGAGGGAGAAAGTTGAAGAAGGTAAAAAGATATCTCCGCCGAGCAAAAATAACAACTGCTTATTCTTATGTAAGGATATTCTAAATATTCCATCGATGAACAAGAACAGATGTAATATAGTCCGAGCCGAATTCAACCTTCCACCAAACTCACCAATACCATTTTCAATAGCGGTTGAAATATTGAAAAAAATATGTTAAGGAAGGGAAAACATATGAAGTAACTGACTATATTTTGAATCAGACATTCAGCACAAACGAAGAAGGGCAGGAACCCGACAAACTAATCTTTCTGGAGAATAACCATTATTACGGATTAGTTCAGCAGTTTAAGAAGCGATGCGAGGACTGCTTGCGATTATATCTGAACAAACATAAATGTAATCTCAACAGGAAAAAATATGCGGACATTATGTTGAAGAAGAATGGTAAAAGACACTTAATAACTAAATTTAGAGAAGAAGAAAAAATAAATAACGACCAAGTCCTTCATTACGATTTGGAAACATTTAGAAATACATCCATCACGGTCGGCTACGATATCCACGACTGCTACATAGTCGGATATACTCAGGGCTCTGAGGGTTTCAAATACATAGCTGGTAAAGATTGTATAAGCCAATTCGCAGACCTACTAATAGAACGAGGCGACCGTATAAAAGCAGGATGAGTGCCGAAAGGTAAAAATGACAAACCGCCCGTTCTATATGTTAATGGTTTTAACGGGGCGAACTTTGACCACTACTTCATACACCAAGAATTAATTAAAAGGGGTATTAAGATTAAGTCGTCAAAAATCAATAACGGCTCTATTATCTGCTTAGAGTTTGAAAATGTTAAGATGTGGGATATGTGTAAGCATACCCAAGGAAGTCTTAAAGCAAATCTTGAAAGTATGGGGTGCAAAATCCTCAAAGGCGACTTTGACCACAACCGTGCCAAAATGTGGGAGGATATGGACATCCAGACGAGGCAGGACTGTTTGGCTTATCTTAAAAACGATGTTATGGGTTTGAAGGAATTGTATGACAAATTAAACACGACGATATTTACAGCTCATAAGGTAAATCTAACTTCATACATCTCAACTTCTAGTCTGGCTTTTAACATATGGAAAAAATATGTAGACGGTAAATACGAGGTGAGACTTCCAACAGTGGAGCAGGAAAGAGCATTTAGAAAAGCCATTATCGGTGGAAGGACTTACCCGTCTAAGAGGCGGTTCATTTCAGCTCAGTATGAACGATACCTACAAAAACAGATAACCTTTGACGAAATAATTGACTACCTAGTAGATGCGGATGTCGTATCTTTGTATCCAACCGCGATGTTGTTAGCTTTTATGGTGGGCGATATACTGGAAACAATCGGTCCATTTGACCCGCAAAACCTTCAAATCGGTATTTACAACCTCGACTACGTCTCACCCAAAAACATATTACATTCGCGAATCGGACAGAGACAGAATGGGCTCTCTTAAATGGCGACTAGAAGATATGAAGGACCAATGGCTGACGAGTGTAGATATTGAGGATATGGTAGCCGAAGGATACGAAGTCCGCATTCATAAAGGATATTACACTGTAAAATCTGAATGTGTCTTCGCCAAATACATAGACGATATGTTCAAAGCGAAGGAGAAAGCGGAGAAAGGTAGCCTGCAATATCTGCTCGCCAAGCTGTTTATGAACAGTCTATACGGTAAGATGATACAGATACCAATACCATCTTTTACAACATACATACAAACTAACGAAGATTACTGGAAATTCTGGAATAGTAATCAAATAACTGACATTGTTAAATTTACGGACCAACAAGGAAAAGATTTATGGCACATATCGGGCATTCCTCGTAATCTAATCTTGTTAGAGAGTAGCATAACGAAACCTTCACACTACGGGGCATTTATACTAGCATACAGCCGTCGTATTATGTTCAACTATATTAAGGAAGCAAACCCGAACAGAAGCATTGAAGACGACTTTTACTACACCGACACAGACAGCCTCCAAATCCACACGAGATGTGCGAGATATATCAAGAATATGGGTAATAAGAAACTGGGCGGTATAGGGGACGACTTAGGCGATGGTTGTAAGATTATAAAAGGTGTGTGGATAGCACCGAAACTATATATGTTAGAATTTACGACGAAGGATGCCTTTACGGAAGGAATGACTAAGAACGACTTAAAGCATATTTCAAAAGGAGTTAAAATAGAAATAGCAGAAAACGGAGTTAAAAGATATTTCCATTTTAGGGGTAAATGCTTAGATGCTAATCAGCTAAACTATGATACATTTGATAAGATGGACAAAGGCGGGTCGGTTGAAAATGTTAAGGATTTCCAAATGAAAAAAAATACACATTGATAGAAACAGCAAACAACAACAAGTCCCACATTTTAGCATTTTACATATGACGAATGTTAAAAAACAAGTTAATGAGAACAAGTGGGCGGGTCGTGAGTTCATTAACGATAACGACAGCATTCCGCTCGGCTTCCACATTCGCGGTTGATTTATAAATAAATTTTTTTGGCTCCTTTACCTTTGAAGCTCCTAATTGTATGAACACCCATCGTCGGCTTGACTAACTTAGTATTCACAGCTGTCGCTCCCAGCAATGATACTGGGTCAAATGCGGTTCGGTAGTTAGTGCTTAGCTTCGCCGTCTTCGCCCGGTTACCTTTTGGGTTTACCCTCACCGCCACTCGGTCAATTACTCCTTCAATGGGGTCTTTTGTGCTACTGCCTTTATTGTATGTGGTAGCCTTTACACCAGTCTGTCGGCTTAAATCTTTCGCTATTGTACCACCTAGCGAATGACCAGTCAGCTCTACATTATCCTTACCATATTCTTTTATCACTTCGTCGACCAGCTTCTGCTCTTCTTTGTATCTTGGTGTTCTTTTCAATACTCCCTTTACTAATGCGACATCGGTTAACAGGTCCCGCTTATCTGCTGAACCTCTGAATGCTACAATAGCTTTATCATCTTTTTCATACACTGTTGATTTTTCTTTGCTCGCGACTGGCTTCCATCCATCCACACCTTTTCTATCTGATGAAGACAAATAGACATCCTCTGATAAATCTGCATTGCATCCTTTTTGTTTCCTGTATGCCTTACCAGCTTTTTTCAATGCCTCCCCATAGTTTATTTTGTGTTTGGCAGAGTAAGCCTTTACGAAGGCAATCCATTGAGACATTTCGTATATTATTAATTATTTAATTTTTTTATTTTTATACTCCATACTATATACACCCTACTATGTCCACCCTCACGAGACTGTGCGAGAAGTTCCAACAACTTTCAATTGAAAGCGAAAATAAATCGTTTTCTCTCGCCGATGTTCAAAAGGTAATCCACGACGAAATAAAAGCAATTGAAGAAAAGAGAAATACACAGCCAAAAGACACATTCCATTTCGGGAAATACAAAGGCAAAAAAATAGAAGACATCGCAAAGATTGGCAAGCCATATATTGAATGGTTGGTCCGTCAGCCTTGGGTCCAAAATAAAGACGAATTGAAAAAGTATTTACCGTAAGAGATACATTTTACCTCTAATATTGATTTCTTTTTTTATTATTCGCAGTACTGCTTTCTGTTTGTGAAAGTCGCTAAACTTGGTGAAGTACGGTTCTTTCAAAAGGTTGTCTTCAACTTCTAATTCTCTATTATCTTCAAGGTATTGTTGAAGGATGTATTTGAATTGTATGATGTCAAAGTGGTGGTCTACGTGGACATCAACCCGCTCATATATATCACCACTTATTTCACATATATAACGAGGTTCTACGAATACATCAATAGCCACGATGTCAAGATAATCTTGTATTTGTGGTCTTATCGTATTCCTGCTCGCTTCTTTTATCACTCTCGCCATTTTTTTAAATTTGCTAAGCCCTATAAGGTCAACACAATAATTCCACGAAAACGGCTTACCATCTACACGAAAGTGTTTTCTCCCAGTCGTGATATTACTTTCAACATCAATGATGCAATCTTTTAGACAAGGGTGATGTTTTATTAGGTCTCTCACGAAATTGCTATCTTCTGGGTTTAGTCCTTCTCCGTCAGCATATTTGCTTATCATTCTTCTTATGTAGGATTTGATAGATGCTTTTGTTAGAAACCGCCTACCTCCAACGATGTACAACTTACGACGATACATATTACTATATTATTATATTAGAAAAAATTATTACAAAAATAATTATATATTCACATTATTGGTCTTCTAAGAAATTAACGATAACACTCACATTTCCTCCATTATTAACAGTAGATACAGACTTTTGGAAAAATGTTAGATTTTCGCCAGGAGCGATTTGTATGTCGTAAGTTCGCAGATCGATAAGCTGGCTAGAAGTAGCATTAACATACAGTTTTAGAATTATGTCCGTTATGGTGGCACCGCCAAGAGCAGTCGCAGAGACGTCCTTTGAAACGATTGAAGTTGTAGCATCAATATCAGCGAAGTTCTCCGCCGTAAGTGCTCCAGTCGTTTTTACAATCCGCACTATATTAACTTTGGCATCCTCGTTTGATATGCTTACGAGAGTTGGGTAAACGATTGAATAATTTGTTGAGGCACCATTAAAAAGTGATTTATTTTTTATGCTGAGAATTGGGCTTTCAGTAGTGCTCGCCTTTTCATCTCCTTCCGCTTCGTTAGATATGCTTGAATTAATAGTGTTGGAGCCCTCAATAAACATACTACAACTCGCCGTTTTCAAACTTTGTATTCCAGTCGCACCATTATTAAACATTCGCGCCACAAATGGTAGAGTCGTATTCCGCAGACTGACACCCGTATTGACATTCGCATACTTAATCATATGGACTTGCTGGAATTCGCCTGTATTTGGGTTCTCAATTAAAAACTTAATAGCACCAAAGCCCAAGTATTGAAATTGAATTTGAAATACATTTCCCTTCGTCCAATCCATATAAGGCATATCTCCTGTTCCATTACACGGGTCATTCCATCCAGCTTGTGGAACCAAGGTGGGCACTCCTGCTTTGGTGTGGAGAATATTCATTCCGTCATTTTTAGTCTTGTAAAAATAGAAACCATTATCTAATACACTATCACCAATGCCAATAAATAAATAGTAGTCCTTGGTTTCGTCCGTAGTCCATAAGGCAGTGAAGCGACACATAACTCCCATCCCTGTTCTGTATTTAATTCTTTTTTTGCTTACCATAACGGCATCGGCGGTAGCTTTCGCTTGCGTTTTCAATTCAGCCATATTCGCATTAAATGCTACTTTCGCATCAGTTTGAGTTAATGTCCATATCCGTGTATTAACTGTGTAGGGAAAGATTTCCTGTAATACTGGAGTTAATGAACTTGTTAATGCTTGTCCAAAGGCGGTTTTCATATTAGGTCCTACATGACCATCATACCCGACTTTGACATTTACGAAGTCTCCGTCAGGGTCTTGTGCTATCAAATTTCGTTGATGAGTGGTCATAGTTCTTATATTATCAAAACAATAAATAATCTATCAAAATTAATTATCACTTCACTGGCGGGGTTTAATTTTTGGTAATGGTGCCATTCCTGACATTTACTTCTTGCTGAGTTATGACAAATGTGTAATGATTCGCCGTAATAGTCGCAGTGTTTCCGATAAACTCCCATCGTCGCTCGGTGTCTAGACTTAATCCGCTGATTTCGTTTTGGTCCTTGCTCCACAGCGGGCGGGTATTGTCAAAGCTATCACACCAAACCCAGTTGTATTGATAAACATTGCTATTCATCAAAGCAGAGCCTTCCAACTTCGGCTTAAGATACATATAGTCTTCTAGTTTTCCAGCTTGACAATCAACATTGAATTCCTGAAGTCGTGCCCCATCAAGTGTGGTATAAAAAGTTTTCACCTTAGTACCAAGCAGGTTGCTATTGTCATAAGCAGTGTTCTTCTTTTCTTCAAAGTTGAACACAGAGTGATAAATCTTCTTAAGTCGTCGTCCGTGTCCTCTGTCAAATCTAAGTATAACATTTTGAGAATCTGAAGCTGTTCCGACAGTGTTTTTATACAAATAAAAATAATCAATGTTGAAGCTCATACCTTCGGGGCTCATAATCTTCTGTTGAATTGATTGAATGACATCAGGATTGGTTTCAACGGCTAAGAAAAGGCTGAGATTTTTAACAATAACATTTAAATCAGCTGTTGCGACTGTGCCTCCACCAGTAGAAAGAGCATCATCGTTGTAATAAAAGATTTTGGGTGTCTGTTGCCAAACAATCCGCATAGTCAAAATTTCTGGAAACATAATAGTTTTATCCAGAGCAAAAATAGTATTGTAAAGCATTCCAAGATTAATCTTAACATTGATACTCGGGCTAGCATTGGCCAGAGAGCCTCCTGAGAAATACTTAGCCTCATTGTGTGCGACATTGACAACACTAAGAGTACCAGTTGCTGCAGCGATTAAACTATCATCGTGTCTGCGAGCATTGGTTGCTGGTTGAGTTAAGTAAGCCCGCATCTTAGCTTGGTATGAAGCCATAACTTCACCAATACGAGTAGTAATCGCCCCAGAAACATCACCACCATTCGTAGCACCAACAGCGGTCAAAGCCGTTCCGTCTGCCTTTAGAGCGATAGCATCAAGCAAGCTAACTTTTCTTTCAGTCGCGGCGGTGTTAGTAAAGGTCGCCCCGCTTGTTGTATTGTTCTTCTGAAGCATACAACCAGCTCCACTTCCATTATCGTGGTTTTCCAAAGCTAGGAAATCATCAATTGAGGTTTCGGGTTTCCAAATCATTTTGGAGATATTTCCGACTTCATTAATGTCGCGCAGATAAACACCACCCCTAGTAATCAATTGTATCTGCCTAATCGGAGCCAAGCAATCCATAAAACATTTATTGTAGTTCGCCGCCTTCGCCTCTGGAGCATAAGTAAAACTCAAAACAGAGCGAGACAAGTTAAACGGACGGCTGATAAGGTCAAAGTTGCTTTCCTGCCCTCTTGCTGTAGACACAGTGATATCAACAGAACCCTCACGAGAGGTAAGCTTATTCAAACGATAAGAAGCACTGATGTAGTCAGTCTTGCTGAAATCTAGTTCGCCTCCGTGTTGTGTGGGCATTTCGTTTTTTCAGTTTTTGGTTGTCCTATATATTTTAATATGAGAAAAAATAAATAAATTAATTAACGGCTTTTTAACAAATTAAAAATTGATGTAAATAAATTAAAATAATTCGTCTCGCGATAAATCAACAATGTCATTACAATGCCGAGCCCGTTTAGGTTAATGGGTTGGTCGTTTTAGTCAGTCAAGTAAAAACGATACACATTGCTTGAACTCGTAGATAGCCGTTTACCGTATTCACTGCCCGAGCCGTCGTAGATAACAGAACCGAACGGTATTTCATTCGCTGTGTATATTTCTTGGAGCACGTGGTTATCACCTTCGCCTACTAAATCCGACTGTAGATACAATGTTTTCTCGCCCGTCAATATTATGACATTTGGTGACCTCAGTGTATTATTAGCAAAGAAATAAGTAGATGACCGCTCAAACCCCATAATTTCGTGGATGCGAGTTTCGTCGTCAAATACAAACCGCGGTTGGATGTTAATGGGATTGTTCGCTACAGTGAATGTTAGCTTACAGTCTTCTGGATCGGTGTTGGTGTTGTTGCTTGTTATTGTATATGTGTAGTCGTTGGGGCTTTCTGCGGTTAGCACCTCGGCCAGCTTATTTTTTAAGTTGTTCATTGTGTAGTTGCCTTCCGGTATCGTAATGACAGCCTCATTACCGTTCTCACTCAGAATAAAAGTATTGTAAGGACTTGCCACAGAGTAATACGATTTCGGCACATAGATATGAAGAATTTTACAGTGTGTCGGGTTGTCTAGCGATTTCATATTGACTTCACAACTAAAATCTGAATCTGTGCCATTTATCCGATTTTTGCTGTTAATATAGTAAATACCACTCGCACGACCACCTTTATATTCCATTGACCCGACTTTTTGGTGAAGCTTTTTTGAAAAAGGTTCGTATATATTAGAAAATATATTTTTTGTTTTAATTACATACCACAACGGAGGGGGTGCTGCTTCATATATATGTGTCAAAGCCATACCCATTCTGTGTTTTCAGGTCCTCAGCTTCTTTTTCCTTCAAATTAGTCCATCCGCTGGCGAATTTGAACCTATTACCTTTCGCCCGCTCTAACAAAAACCTCATACTATGCCACCCGCAAGTATCCGTTGTATCACTTTGGTTTTTAACCTGATTGACTTTCATAAGCAGGTATGTGTTCGGCTTACTCTTGTCAATAAGCTGTTTCATTTGATGTAGAAATAGCTCAGTCGGCTTATACAGTGCGAGAGGGTCGTAGATTTCAATAGAGTCGTCTTTAATTGTGTCAATCCAAACAGCAATCCAATGCGAGCCTGGTTGGCTAGACTTATCTAAGTTCATTATAAATCCATACTTCTTTCTTTTTTCTGGTTTCAGTTTGTTTAATTCATCGCTAGCCACCGTCCCCACATACCATTCGTGCTTTTTCATAATGTTGTCTATTTCATCCGTCATCAATCCCCTTCCTGCCCCCGCTAAGTTCTCTGGTATTTTTTGTTGCTCTTCTGTTGGTTGTTGCTCTTCTGTTGGCGGTTGTTGCTCTTCTGTTAGTGCTGGTTGCTCTTCCGTCGTTGGTGGTTGTGGTTGCTCTTCTGTGGGTAGTTCGGTGGCTGGTGGTGTATCTTCTGTTGGTGCGGTGGTTGGTGGTTGTTGTATTTGGAATTCATTTGAAAGTGCTTTATATGTGTTGGGGTCGGCATACATTTTGTTTATTAGTGTATTTACTAATTCTTTTTTCTTTGATTTGGTCTTCCATTCACTTCGTTTCAAATGTTTTTTATCATCATCTTAGTTAATATTTTTCTAATGATGTCTTCCAATTTTTTAGCACCAGCTCCGCCCTGTGCGGTTAGTCCTATTAAATCATTTTCTAATTCAGTAAATGTCATATCAGGGGTTATGTTAAGGTCGCCCTGTCTAACAGCTATGATTTCTTGGATATAACCTTTGGCCGTTCTGCCTTCAACATCTTTGTTTCCGTGTTTGCTCCCCCTCGTTTTCCACCCTAGGTTTTTTTTGCTAAACTATTGACACTAATCTGTCTTTTCTTGCCACCGCTAGCAAATAAAGTTTGAGCTCTTTCTAGATTTGCTATAAATGCTTTTCTGTCCGATTCCTCCGCTTTCTGTTCTGCTTCCATTGCTTGCTGTCTTAAATCGTCTTGTCGTTGTTTCGCTTCATCATTCCTTCTTTTAATTTCCTCAGCAAATGCTATGGCTTCTTCTTCGGACAAAACATACTGTCTTCCTTTTCTTTCCCTTTGTTTTCTTTCAATTCTTTTTAATTCACCTTTTACTTCATTCAATGCTCTTGCTCTTTCAACCAAAGCATTGTTAATCGCATTTTGTCTTTTCATTTCTCCGTCAATATTTGCCAATCTTTGAGCTTGAGCTGTTTCGGTTTGTATGAGTGCGAGTTCATTTCTTTTCGTTTCTGCTTCTCGCTCTTCTATTTTCTTTTGTTGTTCTTTTGCTTCTTTGTCTTTCTTTTCTAGCTCATGTATTTGCTCATACTTTTCCAGTTTGAGTTTATCTAGCTGATTATTTACCTGATTGCGGTTCTCGTGTTCAAGACGGTTGAATTCGGACTTAACTATTCGCTCTCTTGTACGACCTCTAGTTTTTTTACCTCGGGGGTTGTTCATATATTTCAGAAATAGTTTAACGATTTGAAGTGTTGAAAGGTCGTTAGGTTTCTTTCCGAAGTTGAGATATGTTCGTTTACCTCTCACTTTAATGTACGGCTTGCCATCTTTGGTTCTGTATATCCTCGGAGGTCGTTGTTTCTTTCGCGGTTTTTTTACAACCATCGTATATGTTATAGAAAAAAATTAATATAAGATTTTACATTCGCAGAGACTTCGCCTACCGAAACTTAACGGCTCCTCCTCGTTGCTTGCCGTATCCTTGCTTCATCGCGGCCTTCACTACACGGTCCGCATAAGGCACTCCTACATCGCTCAGAAAAGTAGCACCCCTTGAAATCAATTGGTTCTTCTTGATAAACCTATTAGCATCCAATATCGCTTGTCCGACTTTTTTCCAATTAACTTTTCCTCCTGTTTGTTTCTTTTTCGACTTTCTTTTGTTCTTCGCACCTCCCGCTTGTGGCATTGAAGGATTGTAGCTGATGTTGTATCCTGCTGGTTGTGAAATAATCACTGGTGATGTTGGCATCTATATATAGTTCTGAAAAAAATAAATAATAAAATTACAAAAATCTTTTATTGAAATTTTGCCTCAGTTCGTCCGATACCGCATCAACATACAAAAAGTTAAACCGTTCTTTTGTCGCCTCGTGATATTTTTCAATAAAGTATTCAAGGTCGTAGCCGAGGTCTAGATGCTTATACACGAGTTCAATTTTATCTTGAGACTGTCCAGGAAAAATAAGAAGGTAGTCCAGCTGTTTGATTGCCTCAGGTTTTAGGTCGTTAAGGTACTGCGAGCTCATAATTACCTTACTTTTATAATGTCTATTTTTTTTCAACAGGTCGCTTACGGACTTATCCCTTAAACCTGAGCCGAGGTCATCTAAGACGAACACGACTTCTGGTGTAATGTATTTGCTCGGTCTCTCCGCGGGGGTTTCTTGTTTTTTCTTTTCCTCTTTTCCAAAATAAAGAAACCTTGGCTTCGGTTCTTCTTTCTCGTCCTTAACAATTTCGCCTTCTTCCTCATCTGGCTTATTGAGTTTGTCTAACTCGTAATCTATGACACTGTATCCATCCGTTTTCAAATATGTATATATCGCCATCGGGTTTCCCTTCTTCTTGAAGTGCTTAACCATTTCTTTGTAAATGTGGTCCTTGTGTATTGTGCTGGCAATAATAACAATACGGGTCTTTTTCTCAGTCGTTCGTTTCAGGATTTCAAACAGTGCGGTCGTCTTACCACTCTTCTTGCGAGCGAGAAGAAAAATATTGGCATACGGTTCATCAAACAACTTATGACGAAGTGGTAAATAATAAGGATCCGGTCTCATACCAATGAGACCATATATATTTTTTGCAAACCTGTTTAAATATCATTAAATCTATTGATTATTGCGTGTAAAACGTTTGAATTGAGATAAAACATATTAATAATCACTTTTAGTATTATTATTTTTTTTTTTACTTGACAGCGGATCAGCCTAGTATATGTACGCTAAACCGGCTAAGTAAGCTAAATTTGCATGACGCTAATCATGCAGCGATCGCTAAATACAGTCATCACTGCGTTTAAATAGTTTGAATTTATATAAAACATGCTTTTAGTACATTATATAAATTTATGAGGAATCACGTTCATATAATAGTATTGTAGTATTAGTACAAGGGAGGGGGGGTGGGGGCGTCATTGCCTGGCAATCCCAGTAGATGATCTGAGTGCATTTAACTCGCGCTAGTTGGCTTAAAATGGGCATAAAAAACGAACTTACATCAAATACAAAGTAACGTACATTAAATATGAAGTAAGTTCGTTCTCTACGGCCACAATGAACAGGCGATCGGGACAAAATTTGGGGGGGACTCAATCCCTGCAGATGATCTGAGTAAAATTAAATTGCGCAGATCATTTGCGGGGACTTTTTTTTTTTTTTTGTTTTTTTGTTTTTTGTTTTTTTTGTGTGTTGTTTTTTGCGGAGGCCTAGGCAGGAGAAACATCATTGAATGGCTAAATTAGGCAGCGAAAGGGGGGGGGTAAGCGGCAGCCAAGAAGGTAATCCTAAGCTACAACAAACAGCGCACGAAGCACTGCCAGGCGAATTCATTCGCCATTATCTTCGTCTTCATCTCCTTCCTCATCGCTTGCATCGCGATCGTCATTTTCAGGTACAGCTCCGCAATCTTCGCAACCGACAAAATACAAACGCTTTCTATTACGTACACCGAATGTCGCATTCCCACTCGCCTGCGCTTGCTTTCTCTTCCTCCTCGCCATCTTCGTCCATCCCTGAATAGTCAACACGCTTACCTCTAGCCTGTACCTGCCTGCGTTCTTTCGCGACAGTGTCAGTGCCTTCGCCACGCTTGCGACGGGAACCTCACAAACAAGGCACAAACAACCCAAAACAATTTCAAAGCAGTTGCATCGATGCATAACAATCTTTACCTTCGGAACCGGTTTTGCGCTTCTTGACTGCTGGTGGGCTAGCATCGATATCCTTCTCACCTTTTCCCCTTCCACGCTTACCTCCCTTGCGGCCCTTAGCCTTTGGCTCATCGTGGCTCGTTGCTTCATCTAGACGCGCTCGCAACTCCGCCACTTTACCTTCTGTGGGCAAACCAATAGCCTCAAGCAATGTAACGCACTGTGCCTTGGGCACGCTACTATATTTGCCTTTGGCACGCTTCTTCTTAACTCTTTGCTTGGCCTTCAAATTGCGAAAGTACTTAATCTTCTTTTCCCTTTCCATCCCTGCTGTTGCATCGGACTGCTCCAACACAAACCCTGACTCCACGCCCGTAACCCCGCCCCTGCGGTTTGGGCACGTTTTCCCCTTTCCATGGGCAGGCTGCGGTGACTTGGTGGCCTGTGTGCAAAACTCACACCGCAGACCCGCAACATCGTCATGCCGCATATCCAGTACCACGCGCTGTGCATCACGCACATCGCTGGTGTAAGCTCCATATGCTACACCCGGCAAACTAAAGACCCTGCCAGCGTCGGTGTCCTGAGAATACTTGAAGGAGCGCAACGAGGGAAACTGCCAGCCACTGATTCCGCGAAGCTTGATCTGGTTCTTGTCCGCCCAAGCCATTATTACATCCATCTCATGCCCATATAAACGAACATTTGAATATCCGGCGTTAGAAGCAGACTCCAACCAGTCTGAAACCAGAGAAAACCCGCGGCCTTGCTCAACCTGATCTTTAGTGAAAACCCTAGTCAGGTTTCTCTTAGCTCCATCACATGGATTCCACGCGTGATTTGGACAGAGCACATGCGCCTCCACATCCACACCATAAAGGCTATGATAGCACGACTCTGAATAAATAAAGGCTCTACTGGTAAAATCACCGCCGCCATCACCAGTTCGTACGCCAGGACCTGGCAGCGAAGAGAGTTCACCACTCCCCCCATCCTTCTTGCTGCGGAAGTGATAAGCCCAGGTGTAACGCGTGGTTGCCTCTGAATGCTCGCACAACATGAAGTTATGAAGGTATTCATACTTCAGCTGGCCATGCGAGTTGCGTTGAACAAGAGTAAAAAGGAGATCGTTGATCTTTGTACCATTTTTGGAATACCAGGCAAGGTAGTTTTGATAAATGACCCACTGGCCACTCCCTGCCTCCAAACCATCAATGCGAGCATGCACAAAGCTAACAACAAAAATATAAGCATGAAACCACAGCATAAATCAGAATGACGCTCTTTGACATGACTAACCTCACCGGAAGTTTGTTTCACACCTAATCTGACTATTAGATGCCACTCAAGGCCACAGACAGGGCGGGCGAGAGCAAACAAGCAGCAGACTTGAGCAAAAGCAGCAGTGCTAGGCAGGCAAAAATACAAGCATGAAGCCACAACATAAATCAGAATGACGTTCTTTGACATAACTAACCTCACCGGAAGTTTGTTCCACACCTAATCCGACTATTAGATGCCACTCAAGGCCACAGGCAGGGCGGGCGAGAGCAAACAAGCAGCAGACATAAGAAAAAGCAGCAGTGCTAGGCAGGCAAAAATACAAGCATGAAGCCACAGCATAAATCAGAATGACGCTCTTTGACATAACTAACCTCACCGCAAGTTTGTTCCACACCTAATCCGACTATTAGATGCCACTCAAGGCCATAGACTGGACGGGCGAGCGCAAACAGACAGCAGACTTGAGCAAAAATGCCGGCAGGCAGTGGTGCGTGGTACTGACAGAAGAAGGCATGCCAATATGCAATCATGAATATCATCATAATTATTATCATCAGATAATGACCTACGTTGCGTTTCATACTGTCGGAAATGAACCTCACACTTGTTCTTGTTCTGCTTGAGTTGGAGAATCTTCTTGGGCTTGCGGGCAGCTCCGGTCTTAGCCTCTTCTCGCTTTAACTCAGCGCACCATTTGTCGTAATTGTCATGCCACTTGCACGGTACTGTCTTGGTAATGCACATGAACGAGACTTTCTGATCGGCCAGAATTTTGTTGAAGGTTTTTCGAGTTCGTGGTTGGTAAAAATGACGGCATTCCCGGCCACACATACCTCCGCATGTATACGCTGCCGCATTCGCCGAAACCCACTTCGTCGCCTTCAACTCAACCACAAGGGCCTCTACACTACCAGCACTTAGCACCATTTGCTTGAAGATAGTCTTGAAAAGCGTATCTGTGTAGTTATGGTGAAAACTATCTAGGTTACCGTACCAGTAAAGAGTCTCACGACCGGACTTATGGCCCATCGCCTCGAGAAGGTGCTGAATTAGTTGTCATAGCCTGCGGACCCGTATAAGTAGCAAAAGTTAAAGAACCCATTTTGATGTCGCCGGCCATAGACCCGCCAGTTAATGGAAGGTAAGTTAATGACCCAGTAGCATTCACCCAGTTGCTCCCATTGTATGTAAGTAATTGACCATTTGCTGGTGTTGATATTATTACATCACTTAAAGCATCTATTGATTTAGTTCCTAGCCGTGTGTCAAAGTCCGTATTAGCCCTTGCTGTGGTGTAATATAAGTTAGTGCCTTCTGCTAAATTGGTGGTGCTTTTGGTCGCCAGTCTCGTATCGAAATCTGTATTTGCTCTGGCTGTGGTATAGTAAAGATTCGTCCCCTCTGCTAAGTTAGTGGTTGATTTAGTTGCGAGCCGTGTGTCAAAATTTGAGTTATCTCGTGCGGTGGTGTAATATAAATTAGTTCCTTCTGCTAAATCGGTGGTTGATTTTGTTGCCAATTGAGTGTCAAATCTCGCATTGGTGTAATATAAGTTTGTTCCTTCGGCTAAGTTAGTGGTGTTCTTGGTAGCTAGTCGTGTGTCAAAGTCTGTATTTGCTCTGGCTGTCGTATAGTATAAATTGGTGCCTTCGGCTAAATTAGTAGTTGATTTAGTCGCTAGCAGTGTGTCAAAGTCTGTATTTGCTCTCGCGGTGTTGTAATATAAGTTTGTTCCTTCTGCTATGTTTGTTGTTGATTTAGTAGCTACTTGAGTGTCAAACCTCGCATTGGTATAGTAAAGGTTTGTCCCCTCTGCTAATTTAGTAGTTGATTTAGTCGCTAACCTAGCATCAAAGTCTGTATTCGCCCTTTCTGTGGTATAGTATAGATTTGTTCCCTCTTTTAAGTCGGCGGTCGTTTTTAACAAAAGCCTAGCATCAAAGTCTGTATTAGCCCTCGCTGTCGTATAGTATAAATTAGTTCCTTCTTTTAAGTCGGCGGTCGTTTTTAACAAAAGCCTAGCATCAAAGTCTGTATTAGCCCTCGCTGTCGTATAGTATAGATTAGTTCCTTCGGCTAAGTTAGTTGTTGATTTGTTTGAAAATCTTGTGTCAAACCTACCATCAGTATAGTATAGATTGGTTCCCTCTTTTAAGTCCGTTGTGCTTTTGGTAGCCAGTCGTGCGTCAAATCGGCCGTTGGTAAAATAAAGATTTACGGGGTCGGCATCTTCTGGCACCCTATCTGTATTTAAGCCGATAATATTAGTGTTCGTTAAATCAAGGTTAGCGATATTTAGACTATCAACAGAAAACTCATTCAATCCTAATAAACTTTTGTATTGCGACATTATTATATTTGTTAAGAAATTGTTTATTAATAAAAACTAAATAATATTATTTTGTATAATAATATAAACAAGTCATAAAATGCCAAGAGGTAATAGAGAGGTCGCGATGAAGAATCTTGAAAAGGGTTGGGAGGCAAAAAAGAAACAGGCTAAGCAAAGAAAGATTGAAAGGGCTAAGGAATTACTCGCGGAGGAAGAGGCTAAGAATGTGAAAGAAATGACCAATGACGAAAAGATGGACCACATTATTAAGAAGCAGTTGGCTAAGGATATGATTGAAGGTAGAGATGGAGAGCCAATCGAGGAAAGCAGTTCTGATAAGGAAGTAGAACACGACTTTGTAGATATTGTCGCACGACGGGTTGCGGGAATGAAACTGAAGACTAAAGAGAAGAAGGCGAATAAAGCGGTAAAAAAGAAAGTGGAAGAAGAGAGCGATAGTGAGAGCGAGGAAAGTGAGGAAGAGGAACAGCCTAAAAAGGGTAAAGGTAAGAAATCAAACATATCAGTTAATGTTTATAATCAACAACCCGAAAAACCAAAAAAAGAAATAATGATGTTTCAAAGATATTTTTAAAGTTCTAATATAGATGAGCAATATAAAAAATTTACCGCTCGATGTTCGCTTACACATTATGGACTACCTATATAATCATCATATGTATGACTTCACTAGTTGCTATGTGTGTGGATTAACTCTGTGTTTAGCGAACCGACAGATTACAGCCATTGATGATACATTCGACCGATTTTATACTTATGAGTTTTGTTCTAATTATTGTTTTGTAGTAGAAAAAAAAGAAAGATTAATATATAAGGATACAGCATTAGGTGTTATTAAGTATTAGATGGATTACAAACATAGCAATCCTCAAAACAATAGCACTGATGAAGTGGTGGAGGATGAGGATGAAAGAAAGGAGCAACAAGCGCTTGAAATTCATTACCAGAAAAGATTGCCGACTGATAAATGGAATACAATATGGTCTGATAAACCACTTAAACAAGTATTTGTAGATTTGGCGGATATGTCTAAGTTGAAAGACAAAAAAGGAAATAAAGGCTATGCTTGGATGTTGTTTTGGATTGACACTCACAGTCGATTTTTAATTATTAAACCACTTAAAAACAAAACGGCAAAAGAAGTTTATTTAGCTTTGAAATCAATACCATACACTCCCGAATCAATTATAACTGATAGCGGAAGTGAATATACAGGAATAGTAAAACATTATTTTAGAGAGAATAATATTGACCATAGGACGGTTGAAGTTGGCGACCATCGTGCTCTTGCGATAGTGGATAGAGTTATTAAAGCTATAAGGCGGTGGCTTGACATTCTATTCGAAACTAATGGTAATTTTGATTGGCTTTCTTGGATTGATGATATGGTAGATGCTTATAATATGCGACATCATAGAACAATTCAAGCTAGACCGATTGATGTATTTAAGGGGGTAAATAAAAATAAACAACGAATTCAACGAGACCATTTAATAGAAGAATTTCAAAAGGGCGACAAGGTGCGAAAGGCATTAAAAAGGAATTTATTTTCAAAAGGAGGCCGACAATACAGTAAGCAGATTTACACCGTAGTGGGCCGTTCAGGTTTCAAATTAATTCTCAATTCAGACGAGCTTGTCAGTCCTAGGGAATTATTAAAGACCAAATTTGACAAACCGGCCGACGTAGAAAAACAAATTAACGAACAAGTTAAAGATTTAACGAAACAAAAGAAAACAAAGAAATTATTAAACCGTGAAGACATACAACAGGAGAACATACGGACTAGTCGGAGAGAAAGAAAAGCAAGAGAAGTATTAGATTTGTGAGAACGATTATTTAATTATTGGTTCATTGGAATAATCCACTTGATAAAAGCACTCCTATTCTGTAATTTGCGATGAATTGCGGTTAGAGAGTTAAATATTATCAACTCATCTGGATGGCCGACTGCCACGAGAAACATCTGCTCATTTTTCGGTTTTTTGATGGTGTCATCCACATCAGCCTCGGCGAAAAAAAACTCATTCTCCTTCAAATCTTCACGACGAATGTAAGGAGCGATGGACGATGCTTTCGTAAATTGAAAAATTTCTTTGCCAGAATTGACGAAATCTTTTCTAACCATTACATACCTTGTATAGTTTGGAATTTGTGGTGGAATGTCTGCCAAAGCTGTCCACGGAGCGGGTGGGGGGATGGGCTGGATTGGGGCGGGATCGGTGGCTGGTCTGGGGCGGGGGCGGGCTGGTCAGGGGCGGGCTGGTCAGGGGTTGGGGCGTCCAGCTTGGCCTCGCCAAAATGTCCGCCAGCTGGTCCATTCCCACTTCTCAACTTGGGAGATTTTGAGGGAATGAGACTGCCGAGAATTTTCTTGACACGTGATTTTGGTTTGGGTTGTCAGTTTTTTTAGCAATTTCCTTTTTTTATTTCGGGGACCAACGGGCCGAAATGGTCATCGCAATAATTTTTATCGTAAATTGCGGGCGAAAATGGCGTTTTTTTTATTTTTTTGCACGAATTCACGAATTTTTTGACATTGGATTTCTTTTTTTCTCGGTTGCTTCGTTTTCTTGCTTTTTGTGCGGACCTCACTCTATAAACAAACAACCCTCAATTTAATGTCTATTAACCTTATACCAGATTTCGTAAAGGGAAAGGAAGAATGGATTGAACAATTTGAAGACCGAAGATATACTCCGAAAAAATTGAATGAAATGAAAATAAGAATGATGAAAGAGGTTGAGAAAGATGAAGCATTGATTGAAGAGATGAAGAAGGAATTGAATAAAAAGAAAGAAAGACTTGGAGCGATTGACGAAGTTCTGCTTACGAAGAAGGAGGAACAAGACATCATTGAAGAAGACTTGATGAAAGACGGAAGAAGAAAGAAGAGATTGAGACAGATTGAAGGAGAAAGAAGATTGATGAAGCATTGGAAGAAGCAGAATAGAGGACAGATAGATAGTGATGAGATTGAAAGAATTGAAGCACTAGTTGAGAAGGGTCATTCCTTTACGAAAGCTTGTTTAATTATAAAACAAAAAAATGAGGGAAGTTCAAATATGAACAGAGTTTATCGGTGAGGTCGCAAAAATAATTGATTTTATATTTACTCCCCTCTGCGGGAAATGCTAAGACCCTCCAAGGGAAATACAAAGACCCTTCGAGGGAAATGCTAAGACACTCCAAGGGAAATACCAAGACCCTCCGAGTGAAATATTAAGACCCAACGAGGGAAATACCAAGACCCTCTGCGGGAAATAGCTGAAAATATCTACAACAATATGACAAAAAAACAAAAACAAAACAAAAAACAGTCGTGGGAGACTATAAAAACCCTACCTCATACAGTATGTGTGATGGTAGGTTTGTGCGATGTATGGAGGTGACGGCGACGACTGCTGAGGTAATTTCTTTCTTCCTTCCTTCTTCCTTTCTTGATTTCTACTTGATTTCTTAATTATTTCTTGTTTGGTGATTTTTGGTGATTTGGACTGAAAGACACTTTTTTTTGAGGGCATTTTCTTGAAAATGACCCTAAAAAAGGGTAATCATCTTCTTAGTAGTAGTAGTCGTACTGCTAGTAATAGTAATACCAGTCACGTAGTTACATCACTTTAATTTTAAAACTAGTTAAAATCGATTGGGAAAATTTTTTGTCACGGTTTCAAGAAACTTGTGACGTTACTGACTCAGAGTTACGTCGACAAATCAAAATTCTAGAAATTCTAGAGTAGATGATAACCCGTGGGGGTGTCGTGAATTTTCGGAAAAACCTCAAATTCTTGCCACCCCACGGGTTGTTGTAGCAGTTACAGCGAAATAAGCCCACAGCAACACAATCAACACAAAACAACAAAAACAACCAAATAGCCTTCTACAGCACACTACAAGAAAACATATATGTATTATCGAATTACCTTTTTGAAGTCTCCTCCAGTCTCCTCCACTTACCACACACACAAGTGTGGTATTAGTAAATCTCTTTGAATGAAAGTGGGCTTTTCTGAAAGCCCCTTCAATTTTTGGACAAAATTTTTTGACGCACTAGATTATACTCCTATGCGGTAAAGGAGTTAGTGGTCATGACCACTCTTTTACAAATCTAAATGATTTCTTACATTTGCCAACAAATCAGACTCAAATCATTTTGACTTTCAACCCTCATTACATTGCTTTCATTTTGTTTGTCGTAAGCAATGTATTTTATGAGGGATTTATTGAATGTAAGCCCCTCTATATCAATTCTGTCAAAAATTTTATTCTGAACCTCAAATCTAAATTCTTTTCTATTTTCTTTCCTCCAACTATAAAATAGTTTCAATTCTTTTTCTTTTTTTACCTGCTTAAGTCTTCTCTTTTGTCGTGCCAATCTGTCAATTTCAATGTTGTTGCTCTCTTTGTCAAGTCTTTTTAGCATAATATCAATGGCGGACAACTTTACCAAGTCTGGTTGTTTTTTTTCAATTAACAAATCAATTTCCTGTCAATTTTATTTACTCTTTCTTGGCTTATTACTTTGTCTTTCTTCAGTTGGTCTCTCCCTCGTCTATTTGTCTCATAAATCTCTATCCAATCCTCCTTCGTCCTGTCTCCTTTCGTGATAAGACTTTCGCTCATTATCAAATTCTGCACCACTGCACCAACGCACTAGTGCGCTGGCGTCGTGGCGTCGGCAAGAAAAAAATAGGTTTGAAAATTCCAAAATTTCATTATCTATTACCAATTTGTCCTGCCCGCCTTATTTTTTCCACTTTTTTTCCCGTCTGGATTTTTTTCCAGAAAATTCCTCGTTTGCTGACACACAAAAATTGCCTTTTTATCGCAATTGAGCAAAATGTTTTTCCTCGTATTTTTTTCTGTTTCTTTTCGTCATTCTTTGTCTTTCTCACAAAGACCAAAGTGCGAAAAAGAAAAAAGTCCAAACCCTTGTCTGTTATGTAGGTATGGCCGACAACGAACCGCGCGAGGAGCCTGAGGAGCCTGAGGAAGCTGAAGCGAAGGTTCATGAGCAGAAGCAACCCGAAGACCCAGAAGTAAGGGTAAGTTTGTTGTTTCGTTTCTTTTTTGTCAATGAAGGGGGCTTAGGTTTTGGCGGAAGCAGTCGGAGCGATGCGAGTAGGCCTTATTACTTCAGAAAATATTCCAAAAGAGTTAGGCAGGAGGAGGGTTGTCGTAGCACGCGAACCAAACCACGATTGCAATCCACCAGTTGAAGGCAAGCAAGTGTATTGGTTTGAAATTGATAAGGAAAATGGTGTCGCACGTATCTACGAACAACCGAACGAGGGGCTTCAAACCACTAAGTTGAATGCGTACAAGTCTCCGATGAGAAAGGATCAGTTGCCAGATCATTTTGTCGTTCAATTTACGGACGGAAGTTTCAGGCTCTTTAGGTTGTGGGATAATATTGGGACAGTCGCTGATTATTATGGTCTCACAGTCAAGACTGCTTATAGGGTTGTGCTTTAATTAAAGGCGATTTACCACCGCCACTAAACCAATAGAGAGTTTATCAATTTATTTTTTGTCGTTTATTTTTATTGATAAACTCTTTATTGGTGGTATTTTTCAATCAAATGTCTAGTATTACTTTCGCCTTTCTTTCTCTTTTGCTTGTTCTGATGTTTTCTGGTTTAATTTCTTCTCTGTTTAGTTGTTCTTTTGTCTTCTTTTCCTTTATAAGTTCTTTTGTTTGTTGTTTTATGTCTTTCTCTTCGTCAATAGGCTTTGTAAAATCTGTTTTCAATAAATCCCTAGGGCTTACTAACTCAACATTATTTAATATTAACTTAAATCCAGAACGGCCTTTGACTTTATAAATAATTTTACTGAAAGTCTTTCCTCCTTTAGCGAACATTAGCTTTTTGTTTTCTTTTCTCTCACTATCTCCGATATTGAATTCATTAATAAGGTTATCACGAGTTATAGTATGTTTATTTTTATCTCTTCTAGCAAAGACATCCACCGGTCTGGCCTGAATTCCCCGATGTAATTTGTGGTTATAAGCATTAACCAAGTCTTGAATATAACTTACCCAGTCAAAATTTCTATTAGTTTCAAATAATAAATCCAACCACCTTCTAATATTCCTTATAACTCTATCTACCACGGCGAGCGCTCTGTGGTCCCCTACTTCAACCACATCGTGCTTAATACCATTTTGAATAAAATAATCACGAGTAGCACCTTTATATTCTCCCCCGCTGTCGGTTGTAATTGTTTTAGGTTTAAAAGGTATAGATGTCAAAGCATAATAGACCTCTTGTGCGGTTTTATTTTTTAATGGTTTTATTATTAAAAATCGGGAATGACAATCAATCCAAACTAACATCCAAGCATAGCCTTTGTTTCCTTTCTTATCTTTTATCTAACTCATATCTGCTAAGTCAAGAAAGACTTGGTCTAATGGTTTGTGAACCCATATAGTGTTCCATATTTTCGGGTTCTTTTTTTGATGATGTATTTCGAGTGCTTCCTCTTCTTTTGTTTTAATTACTTCTCCCGTAGGTGTGTCTTCTAATTGACTATTACGATTTTGGTTATTAATAATTGTATGTTTATGGTCTAAATCTGGCATATTATATAGTATGAGATTTTCAAAGTCGAATGTAAAAAACAAAAAATATAAAGTCATTAGTCCGAAAGGTAAGGTTATTAATTTTGGAGATATCAGATACGAACATTATAAAGACCGCATAGGACTATATTCGCATTTAGACCATTTAGATAAAGAAAGAAGAAAAAACTATAGAGCAAGAGCAAAAGCAATACGAAATTCAAAAGGAGAATTAACTTATAATAATCCAGAATATAGTAATTATTATTCTTATCATTATCTTTGGTAATGATATTTGAAAGACGACTTCGTCGTTTTCAAACATCGTTTTTTCTTTTTCTTTTTATTTAATCGCAGACGATGTTTATGGAAAGGGACATAGTCCCTTTCTAAACCCGCGGGGTATGGTAGAAGTTATTAAAAACAACACCTCCAAACAAATATCAAAACTTCAAGAAACATTTTTCAACATCATTATTTTTTTCTTTCTTAGCACCACCAGGAGATTGATTATATACTTTTACACTCACACTGCTTGATTTCTTACCTTTCCCTTTCTTAGGCTTCGGTTCTTCTTCTTCACTACTCTCACTTTCACTTTCTTCACTCTCTGGCTCGGGCTGTTTCTTACTCTTCTTCTTTTCTCTCTTAGTTTCCGCTTTTGACCTCTTGATTTTCATCTTAGCCATCTTCTCGGCGATCAAGTCTGTGAAATCAACCTCATCTTCACTCTCACTCTGCTCGGGTGTGTCATCTTGGTCTTTTTCATTAACAATATCGTTAGCAACATTCTTATTTTCTATCTCCGCTATTTTTCGTTCCATATCTTCGTCTTCGCTTTTAATCGCATTTCGGTATTGTTACAAAACATTTTTGGCATGTTCCATTTTTCTCTGCTTTGCTTTTTGTTTAATTCCATCGACTGCTTTTCCCCAATTTTGTCGGCTCGCTTCGGGAGACGGCATTTTATACTAAGATTATTATATTTTAGTATTTTTTAAATAAATAAATAATTAGTTAATATACGAATATGTCAGGTTCCTCCTTCAAGTCGCTCTTAGGCTTGTCAGAAATTGCGGTGGACTCACTGGATATAAAAAATTTAGATCTAACGAACACAAACATAGTAGGCTTAAATACAGACAGAGTGCCAGAAGATGCTGACCCCGTAAATCTTTATTATACTGACGGCCGATTTGATACATGACTTGCTACCAAAAGCACCGCGGACATCAAAGAAGGAAAAAATTTATACTACACAGAGCAACGAGTAAGGGATAATGACGAAGTCAAAGCCTCAACTCAACACCGCTCTAGTATTACCGATCCGCACCAAACCAGTTTATATAATTTGATAACACAAACATATTTGCACAAGCAAGCGGACAATACTTAACTTACAACGATGTAGAAGGCAAATGGAAAAATACAGCCCTCGGTTCAATTGACACACTCTCTGATGTAGTCATTACAGCACCAGTGGCGATGAATAGTTATCTAACATATAATTCAATAAACTGGGTAAATAAAACATTTCCGATAAATGTTGATGAAACAGGCAACATTAGTATGGGAAGGAAGAATATAACAGGAATTAATTTACTAAATGACAAAGGTGTTGATGAATGGATATTGGAGCATAATGATAATAATAATAAGGTGTCAGCAGCTGGAAGTATAGACTCACATAGCGATGTGACAATAACAGGCTTCCCAGCAGATAACCAACTGATTATGTATAGCACGGGGCAATGGAGAAACACCACACCACCCTTTCTTAGATTAGACGGCACTGCTAGTATGACGGGGGCGCTAAATATGAATGGTTTTGCTATTTCTGGGGCTTCTACATATAATGGAATTAATCTCGCAAATCTTGCAGTTGATGGTTCGGTGGTCAAACTAACAGGAGACCAAACCGTAGGAGGAATAAAAACATTTAGCAGTATAATAAATGCTAGTGCGGGTATTGATATGAAAAGCCAAAGCATAACAAATGTTAATCTTGTTGATGGTGTTGATGTTTCTACTCTTGATACTTCGGTGGTTAAACTAACAGGAGACCAAACCATAGCAGGGAATAAAAAATTTACATCAACTTTAGAAGTAAGTGGTTCGTCCAATCCTACTACTTTTGATGGTATTGGCATAGCCTTTGATACAAAAATAGGAATGATTGCAGCACAAAAAACAGCAACAGCGACTTGGTATCCGATACAAATAACTGGTTCGTATGTTGAGTTATATTCAGGTAATACTTTAATTATAACCGCAACTGGCACTATACTCAATTTGAATAACAACAAAATAACAAACTTAGCCACACCATCAGCAACAACGGACGGAGCAAACAAAAGTTATGTGGATACATTAGACGGGCAAAATGTGAAACTAACAGGAAACCAAACCATAGCAGGAATTAAGACATATAGCAGTGGTGTTGAAATTACTGGAAATTCAATCAATTCAACAACAAAGGGCACATTCATCGTTTTCAATTCTACAAGTAATATCGGTTCTATTGCTAGTTTGGATATGAAAATTGCAACATATTACAACTTTGAAATTTCTGCGAAAAAATAAGTTTTATTATTGACGGGACGATTGTTTCGTGGTTTAATGCTACTGGCTTAGATTGTAATAGTAGTAGGATTGTTAATCTAGGAGCACCACAAAATGCGAATGAAGCGGTAAATAGGCAATATCTGGATGACAATTGTGTGAAACTAACAACAGACCAAACCATAACAGGAAGTAAAACATTTAATGGTGCGAGCACTACTATAAAATATCTAACTTTAACGAACAATGCCGATTTTAATAATCAAACTATCACTAATGGCGGAAATATAACATATAATGGTGAGAGAATATTAAACCAAAATGGAGGAGATATATTCTTTTCACAGACATCAGGTGATGATCAATATTTCTTATTTACTCTAAATACTGCTACAAGCGGAACCGCGAACCAACGAGGTTATGTATTTACGAATGTAGCATTTGATGCAAAAGGGGCGGGACTTTATATTCCAAAACTTTTGGATAATAAAAGTGCTTCGTCTGACATTGTCCGTTTTAACAATGCAGGTGGTATGCGGTTTTATGGTGCTTTGGATATGAATTCAAACAACATAACAAATGGCGGAACAATAACGGGAACTACATTAACGGCAACTGCAGGCATGACTTAAACAACTTTAACGGCTAGCGGATTATTAACAGCAGATGACGGTTGCAAGTTATCTATTTAAAATAAAGTAGATGGAGGAAATGGACAGGGTATATTTCTGTGGGATACAGACAACTCAGGATGGGGGATTTATATGGCTCAATCAGGGGCAGGTAAAAGTCTATCTGGTGGGTCTGCGGTTGCAGGCAACGATATTTCAGGCTTTGCTGTAAGATTTAGGTCTGGTTTTGCTTCGTCGGATGGTTTTGTGTGGGAAAATTCTAATGAGCAATTGTTAATGTCATTGAATGGGGCAAACGGAACTTTATGGACAAAAGGGTTAATAACGGCTAGTGCGGGGATATCAACAACAACGGCAACCGCAAGTGGATTAATAACGGCAAATGCTGGGATATCTGTTGTTAATAGCACAGGCGACATACGCGGGGAAGCAAGAAGTGGGTCTCATGCTACACCAGTCGGGTTATATGTCACAGCCAATCTTGGAGCATCTTCTGCTGGTGTTGAATTCAGACACAGCAACGGAACACAGGGAGTTGGTTTTGGTTATAATTCGATATATGCTACGGGAAGCAATACCAATCAGGACTTAAATTTTTATGCGAGTGGAAGTGGAGTAATCTATGCTCAGAGTGATACAAGCATGACGACAGCATCCAGCGGATTTTTAACATTAAGAAAAAGACCATCAAATACGACCAACCCCCAAATATTTATGAAAGCAGGAGATTCTTCAGGTTATGCGGTGGTAATGAATACAGGCGGATTATTACATGCTTGGTCGACTTCATTATCAAACGGTGAAAACAATACGGGTTATGTTTATTTGAATGCGGGAGCAAATACATGGTCTTCTGGTTCAGACAGGAGATTAAAATCAGATATTAAAACACTAGACTGTGAGGGATGTTGTGAGAAATTAATGAAAATTAATTGTTGCTCATATTATTGGAAATCAGACAATAAAAAAGAAAAAAAAGAGCCACGGATTTATCGCCGACGAGGTTAAAAAAAATTTCCAGAATTTGTATCTGAAAGTGGAATGAAGGCAGACGACGGAAAAAGCATCCTTGAAGGAGTATCATATATGGAATTTATACCAATACTGGTTAGTGCTTTTCAACATATGGCGAAAAAGGTAGTTAATTTAGAAAAAGAAAATAAAAATCTTATGAATATACTACAAGACCAAGCAAATCAATTAGCAGAAATCAGAGTGGCCGTGCTTGATAATGTCAAATAACACAACCAGACTTCACAGACCCCCGCCTATTATGGATATGGATGGCGAACTAACTCCCAAATTAAAGTCTCGTGTTCTTGAAGTAGAACTAAAGACTGAGGAAAAAAAAATAGAGCACGAATTGGAAGATAACTGGAATTTTTGTTGTATAAAAAACAGACCGACCGACAGCCGACTTATTAAATACTTATTTCAAATGGGTATCATCGTTGCCATTATAGCCCTTTGTATCGTGAGGCTATCTGAAAAGAACTTGCAGTGCGAGGTTGCTAATACTTATGTCGGAATTTTGACCTTACTCATAGGAATTTGCATTCCATCGCCTTCTAGTTCAAAGAAATGAACATTCATATACTTGAGTTTTATACCACATAGCATCATTTGAGCAAATTAAAGGAATGGCTTCATCAAAACTAACACACCAATCACTCATAGGCTTATACACACATTTAAATTTAGTTTCTATTCCTTGCTTTATACAATAAGCACAACTCTCATTCTTTTTTTCGCTTACCCGTGAGTAAAAGTCGCAGGCAGTCCGACCTAACACAGACCACATAAACAAGAATATTAAAATCATTTTTTTATATTATACAAAACATATGATGACGGAGTTCAAATACCAAAAGATTATTTTTCTGAGCAATGATTTTGCTGGAGGAAGCAAAACATTTAATAAAAATATCCAAATGTCATTCACACCCACCAAAATGAATGTAAAATTTATCCACTATATGAACGACCAGACAGAGACAAAAACCAGAATTCTTTACATGAATAGAATTGGAATTATTGGCACATTCTCCGACAGCACCACAGCAAACATTTCAAACCTTAGTTATAATTTAGGTGTCGTCGGATGGACGGATGGACAATATACATTTAAAGTCCTTGAAACCGACAGCGGAAATATTGACACAGGAAATTTAGCAGGCCGAATTGTCATATGCTTAGAATTCGTAGGGTAGGTGAAACCTACCCACAATGTTGTGAATTTTATTCACAACGAATTCGTTGCATAGCAACAATGTATGAATTTAGAAATTCATGACTATTTCTTGCTTAATAATATACGATGATAAAGATTAATAATGTCAAGGTGAAGCCAGTAAAACAAGAGGGGGATGGAAACAAAAAAGCAAAAGGTTATAAATTATTTAATGAGCCGTATGCCAACATATTTCTACTTGCCCGTAAGAAGAGCGGGAAAACAACGGCACTCTTTGAAATACTGAAACAGACTACAGACAGAAAAACCCGTATTGTCATTATTGCTTCAACAATTCACAAGGACTGCATTTATAAAACAATGGTTAAGCACTTTAAGAACAGGGGAAACCCGATGGCAATATATACCTTTCTTAAATCAGATGGTGTAAATGTGATAGACTATGAACTTGACAAACTGAACAGACATGACGAGCAACACGAAGGAGAAGTAAAACAGGACAAAGAAAAAATAGAGAAGCCACAATTTTTATACTTTGGAAAAGAAGAAAAAAAGAAACAGAGCGCCGCGGAGGCGAGACCAAGTAAGTATATTTCTCCAGAGGTTGTTTTTGTTTTGGATGATTTAGGGAGCGGATTAAGAGACAAGTCCGTAAGTGATTTGTTAAAAAAGAACAGACACTATAAAAGTAAGGTGATTATGTCGAGCCAGTATCTGAATGACCTACGGCCAGAAGCCATTAAGCAGTTAGATTACTTATTAATCTTTCCGGGCCAGTCTCAGGACAAAATGGAACTCGTGTATAAACACTTAGACTTATCTTTTGATTTTGATTATTTTCTCCAAAAATATCACGAGGCTACAAAGGAACGATTTAATTTTCTTTATGTTTCAAGTGTTGATGACGAGTTAAGAAAAAAATTTTGCTTACCGCCTGAAATAATATTTTTATATAATTATTTTTTTAATGTATATTATATGCCAGTATCGCCAGTGATAATTTCACAACCATCAGGATATAACATTGGATACAATCCATCAATGCCACAGAAGGGAGAAAAAAAGAAAACTAAGAAGAAGGGATGCGGACAAAAGGGAGGAAAGATTAACTGGGCAAAGGTCGGAAAAACGGCCTTGGCTGTTAATAAATTCCTTCGCGATAATAAGGTAATCTCTAGAACTGCGGGGGCATTGAGTAGCGTTGGGGTGCCTTACGCAGGTAGTGTTAGTGCTACAGCATCAAAACTCGGATATGGTAAGCAACGAGGAGGTGCTGTATAGTTTCATTAAATGATTTTTCATACGAATGAATTGAAAATATTTTTTGTTTAATTATATACAATGGTCGCTAAAAAGACTAATAAGAAAAAGGCAAAAGTCCGTCCACCTCGGGTTTATAGGAATAAGAGCGGGAGACCTTATATTATCCAGAAGGGTAAAAAATATTATCTTAATTTTGGTAAGAAAGCAAATGATATGAGCACACTTCAAATTGTTAAGTTGTTTTTGAAATATATCGGTAAGCCGAGGCCGCAAAGGCAGGGCCGCAAACCAAGGGAAAAAAATCAAATCTGATTTCAATCGTCTTGAACACGAGAACAGAAACCAGATACAAAGCAACTTACAAAAGAAATATGAGTTAATACATGACGAGGAAGAAAAGGAAAAGAAGAAGAGGGAAGATGTGATAGAAGAAAAGAAAAGGCTAGAACGAAAAGACATAGCCGATGCCGAGGAACAAAAGAAATAAAGGACAGGGAACATAAAATAGAACTAGCGGATATTAATGAACGACAAGAACAAAAAGCCAGAGAACTAAGAAGGGAGCAAAACTCATAGATGATGTAAAATATGAAGAAGATAGAAAAAATAGGATACAAGCATTACCACCGCCTCCACAATATCAATATATTATGCCACCACAACATGGCCCGCCACAAGCACCGCCATTAGGAGCACCACCACTTCCAAAACCCCCTACTGCAGAAGACACTGAACTAGATGAAAACATAAAACTTTTGAAATCCGCTTATTATACTGATGAAGAGATTAAAAAAATGACTGATAGAATGATACAAAAAACAGCAGATGGTATTAAATTATTGAAACAGAAAAATGTAAAACTGACTGATATGAGGAAAGCACTAGCACAAGAAGAAAAAAAGGGCCAATCAGCGGAAAATGATGTTAAAAATTTACAATTTAAGCAAACAATGAAAGATGCCTTATCAAAAAAGTATTTACCAGAAATAAAAATCGTTGATTTATCGCGGGCCTTAAAAAGGAAACTTGAAATGGACGGACATACAAAATTGAAACATAGAGAAAATAGCGAATGGATTATGGCGATGGTAAAAAGGTTTAAAATTAATGTAGGAAACGATGAGAAACAAATAAAAAAGAAAATAGCAGATTATTCTAAGTATGATGAGTATATGAGGAAACAAGGAGGTACAGGTAGGAAATTACACCATACATTGGACGAAATGATTAATAAATTATTTTCAATTGCGAAAAAAAAATACTTAGCCCGCAAAGATTGGAAACACACAATGAACAAACATGATTTTGTAAATACTCTAACGAACAAAATGACTTCCGATCCAAATTTAGATAAACGAGTTTCAACAGATTTAAATATTGATGAAGGAATGCCCCAACCGCTAACCCCGAGAACAAGTTCTGCGGAGCAGAACATCGTGGCAAAGCCATCGCGGAGACAACCATACCCCCGCCACCAGAGCCTGCAACAGATACGACTAAACCGCCAGACCGAACACAACCAGAGGAGCCACAGACAGACGAGCAACAGCAAGAGCAATCCATGCAGGAAGGAGAGGGTCGCGGTTTAATGACTAATGAAATAGATGATATAATGAAAAAATATGGATGGTATCTCGGAGCAATAGCCAGTGATGAAATCTACAAGTTGAAGCCCGGAAGCAGAAAACGATACGGATTTATTATGAATTTGGACAACCACAATCAATCAGGGTCTCATTGGATCGCCGTATGGATAAGTCTAGATAAAGACAGGAGTGTTGAAGTCTATGACCCATTAGCACTTTACGAGCCGACAGAAGACTTTCAACAACAAATGAAACAACTAATTGACCGAAGCCACCCAAGCACATATCTATTAATGAAAGTAAATCAGGTTAAAAATCAATCAAACACCTCAGACACATGCGGTTGGCATAGTATGAGGTTTTTAATGGAGCGGGCGAAAGGCAACCGATTTAAGTTTGCTAGTGGCTATACAGACTTAAAAGAAGAAGAAGCGGAGAAATTAAAACCACAGAATGGGTATGGTAATTTTGATACATACATATAAAAGATATTTTCTAATATATAGATTTTTGAGGTTGTAGGTGGTTTTTATAAAAAGCACCTACGATGGAGTATAAGGGAGGCCGTGCGAGTGGTATGTATTACATAAATAGTAAAAATAGGATAACTGGCACAGACAGTGACTTTACACAAGAATTAAACTTAAAATCACTAGACAATCCCACACATTGTAAAATTCTTCATATCTATGTTCCAAAGTCGTATTACTCTGTGGCTTCACCATATAATACTTTTACACTCAGCGAAGACGGGTATGAGGCTTTAATTACGATACCTGAGGGAAACTCCACAATGAACAATCTAAAAAATAAGTTGTCGGAGGTGCTAACCGCAGACAGTCCAAATAATTATACGTATGTTGTATCCAGTAATAATACAAACATAGACCCAGAGGATGGTAAATTAACAGTCAGTGTTTCAAATAACGTAGGTATTCAACCGCGGTTTATATTTGATGCCGATACCCGCATTCACGAGGTTATGGGTTTTGATAGAAATTCAACATATTTCTTTACTAATGACTTCATTAAATCGCCAAATGTGATTATTCTAACTGGAGAAAAGACTTTATACATTCAATCGGACTTAGTTGGTGAAGGAGATAATCATGTGCTACAAGAAATATACACCGCCAACGAAATTCCATTTGGTGCCATTATATACAACGGAAGTGGGTCTGAGTATGGTAAGAAATTATCCGCCAGTTCAAATAATGTGTATCGGTTTTATCTTACAGACGAAAACGACCAAGCGATTAATCTTAATGGGTTAGGTATTGTAATGACTTTGTTGATTTACAGAGAGACTAATTATTTTAATTTATTTACATCATTTTTCAATTTGTTAAAATCTAGGTAATTAATTTAATTTTAGAATTATTTATTTTTTCTATAAATATATTCTGGTGAATTCGTTAATTTACACTACTTCAAAAAAAAAACAAAATGCCGACTCAACACGGAGGCGAACTAGACTTTTCCAGAACCGACTACATCAGTGCTTCGTATCGTTTGAATAAACTAACTCCGCGAGAAGGTGCGGGAGCTATTACTGTTACTACCGCAGGAGGACAAGAAAGCAACTTTGACCTTATCAGCAGGCCATTTAACTTAGCCCGCTCTGTCTTAAGTTTTACTTATGCCCCACCATCAATTGCCGCAAACTATAACAAATGCTATATGGATTGTCTGGCTCCTATTAGACAAATTCAACTTCAAACCCGTAGCGGTGTTTATCTGTGCGATGTAAATGAAGTTGGTAATTTACAAAGATTATTTGGAAGGCCGAAACTTCTATGAAGGACTTTCTGACACTTGAAAACCACGATAATGGAAGTGGTGCGGGGTGTATGCTTCAAAAGTGTAATGCTGGAAAGATTGTTATCGATAGTAGAGCAGAAAGGCGAGCAATTGATACTTCAGTAGCCTACGATACTGTTAGAGACGCAATTCAAACATACTACAAAGTGCCTAGTGTAAATGCTCGTCGCCACGACGATTCCGCTCTATCTGATGGCACTGCTGGAACCTATAGCCTTGTTAATGTTGAATATAATGAGGCTAAGTATTTCTCGGGTGGTGCGGCTACTTCTGCTGAGCCTTCTATCGCTGTTAAGATTAATCTCGGTATGCTTTACAATACCATTTTCGCCCTTGATAAGACTATTATGTTTCCAGAGATTTTGAATATGCGTATTGTATGGCAACAAACCCCTAAAATTTATTATTACAATAACGATGCTTCGTCACCGGGTGGAGGAGTGCTTGTTGCTGCCGCTGGTAATGTAAGTGTTTCTAGTCTTAACTTGTTCCTTGCTGTAGAGACTAATCCCGATGTCATTCAATCAATTCAACAAAAGGTGGCGAGTGCTGAAGGTATGAGTTTTAATATTGATTATCCTTATGTTTATAAAAATTCCATTGCTCAATCAAATACACAAAACATTATTCTCCGCTTTGATAGGGGGCATGGTAAAAGGTTGAAGAAAATTTATCACACTCTTTAACAACACCGAAAACAAGAATACCGCTTATGATATTGATAACAGAGCAAACGCTAAGACTACCAGTTTTCACACCACACTTGACGGGGCACGACTTCAAGAATTTGAAATATTTCCCGCTAGTTTTGAAGATTATATGTGCTTGAAACCTAAACTTGAAGGTTCTGTTTTGATGAATTCAAATGTTTATCAATACAACTGGTTCTGGGTTGATACTTGGGATAATACCCGCCCGCTGTGGAGCAAAGACCAAAATGAAGTTAGTGGGCTTGACCTTTCCAATGAGAGACGATGGGAGTTCATTAGCACTACACAAAATAATGCTCATCAGCATGTAAGTGTAGCAATCACTCAGCGGGAGGTTCATGTTAAGGCAAATATAATTTCCATTTCATAAACTGCCAAAACAAAAAATTTAAAAAAATATAGATTTATTTTTTTCATTCAATATAACACATTTGTTTTTGAGGTAGTCAAAAACAAAAACAATGACTACACACCAGAGAAACTTGATCGCACAAAATCCAGACGGAGATTTTTTAAACATCAGGGTCGGATATGATGGTGGTATTAAAACTGATAATATGAAAACTGCTTTTGGAGAAACACTAGTTGGACAATTAATTCCAGTTGTTCAGGAAATCTTTCCATACACTATTAATACAAGGATATGGACAAAAACAGAAACAAAATCGTCTGTGTCATTTTGGATAATATGGCTGAATTAAAAACTCAAGCCGATAACACGGCAAATGCTATCCTAACAAGTAAAAGAAGAATAAAATATCGGACGGGTATGGGAATTGTCGGTCGCTTCACTGCTATATGGACGAGTGATGACACAAAAGCCTATTATTCGTGTGTAGGAATTGGTGAAAGTGATTTTTCAAATGGTTTTTATTTTTATAAAACTAATGTCGGGATGCGTATTCTACAAGCCAAAGGAGGGGCAACAACTTATATTCAACAAGCAAACTGGGATGACCCGTGCGATGGAACAAAAGATATGCCTGTTATTGATTGGAGTAAAGGAAATGTATTCCAAATTCAATTTCAATATTTAGGCTTTGGTGCTATAAGGTTTTCTATTGAAAATCCTACGACAGGCGAATTTCAATTAGTCCATACTATTAAGTATGCGAATGCCAACACAGGTGTAAGTCTAAGAAACACTACTTTACCATTTACCGCACTAATGAGGAATGATGCTGCTAACGGAATTCAAACTCTTAAAACAGCGAGTGTTGGATTATTTATTGAAGGAAGTAATACAATAAACACAAGTATAACAAACGAAGTGGAAGGAAGTAAAGCAGCAAACACAACTGAAAGCCCTATTATTAGTATCAGGAATAAAGCAACATTTGATGCGGGCGGTGCTAATTTAACAAATTATTCAAATGTTTATCCCACTTTGATAAGTATTACAAATGAAGATAGTAAGGCGTGTGTAGTAAGAATGGTATTGAATGGAACAC
Source organism: Paulinella micropora (assembly GCA_019918135.1). Lineage (NCBI taxonomy): Eukaryota > Cercozoa > Imbricatea > Euglyphida > Paulinellidae > Paulinella > Paulinella micropora. The sequence continues at coordinate 123,598 of WBZZ01005439.1, forward strand.
TAACTGGAGCGGGTTTTGCAGATGTTGATACTAAGTATTCAATTGTGGATACTGATACAAAGGCGAGTGCAGTTGCCAACGGAACAACAATTTTTAAACTATATGTAAATTCTCAATCAACTCAACAAATAAATCTTAGAAATTATGATATATATCTGTCTCCTCGTGATGTATTGACTTTTACACAAAAATCCGTTGCTACTGCTAATAATGGTTCAAATGTTAATGTTATCGCTAACTTCATAGAAGACCAGTGATATTTGTTTCTGACTACGTCTTCAACAAACATCGTAAACCATTAAAGTAAAAAATAAAAGCAAAAAAAATTTAATGGAAAACGATGTTTTATGAACCTTCTTTTGAAAAAAGATTTGTGAATAAATTATCAAATAATTTTTTTTATGGCATCCATATTTTGGCACCACTGCTGTTGAACTAACCATTCAAGGTATGGTTTATCAATCTTGGCTACATCTTCAATGTTTTTGTGTGTATATTTTCCATATTGAACAACAACATCTTTCTTTAATATACATCCTTCTTCTGTACATGTAGCATTCGCTATTTCTTCGCCAATATTAGCCTTGATTTCGGTAATTCCAGTCTCTTTTAAATCAGTCGCCTTAAAAGGAGTGCTTGCTTCCTCCATTATAATTTTTGCTAGTGTAGCCTCCAATGGAATAACTACTTTCACATTGTCATGCTGACCGAAGGTCGCAACTTCAACTTCGTTGGAGTCCCTCGGCTTGTATTGCTCATAGAAAGATACAATGTCGGGCTTAGACCATTTAATTGTGGGTTTCTTAATTTCAATGTCAAGGTTCCATATGTCAATTTCATTCAAGTAGTCTTGTTTCGTGTTCAGGTCTAACATGATATATATATAAATATTAAACAAATCTTTTAGCAAAAATATCAAATATATTTTTTTACTTCACTTTTAATGTCCGTAAATTTTTCAAACCACGGCTGTTTCATAACCCATTCAAGATATGGTTTGTCAATGGTAGCAACATTTTGAATTTTCTTACCTTTATACTTACCGAATGGAAAAATATCCCTTGGCTTGCCTTCTCTACTTTTTTCAATTGACTTAATTTCTTCATCAATTATCTGTTGTACATCTCTTACTGAAAAGAATTCCTTATTTTTCTCAATTGAAAGTCGTCCAAATTTTTCAGATAGTCTGGTGAGAGTGGTCATCGGTCTATATAGAGTGGTAAAAATTTTTATGGAAAAAATTAATTAATTGATTATTATTAAATTTTAAGAGCGGTCGCGAAGCCGTAAGGGATGCTATCATTTTCGTTGATAAACTCACGCCCGCACCATCTTGTTTTATTAACTACTTTTACTACATTCTTTTGGTGTTTTATGCTAAAGTGTTCAATATGTTGTTGTTTGCTGTTTCTGCTAGTATGTATTTTCTTCATTATAAAGTCTCTGGTATTAGTTAAACTTTCGCCCTTATCCATTAATTCATAAGCGGTTGAATTAAATTTTTTCAAATCCAAACCTTTTCCTCTAAAGTGGAAATGAGTTTTACCTTTTTCTTCACCTTTCTTTACATACTCCAACATATACAATTTTGGTGCTATGCATATTCCCCTTATTATTTTACAATCTGTTCCGAGGTCATCATCCATTCCGCCGATTGTTTTATCTCTAAATCTTTTAATTCGTTCAATGTTTCTTACATGGCTTTGAATGCTGTCTGTGTCTGTATAATAATAATCTCTGTCAGGGTCGTTGACTGGGTTGGCTTCGGTCATATACTTATACATAATCCGTCTGCTGTATGCTAGGATAAATGCCCCGTAGTGAGTGGGTTTTGTAATTTTTCTTCTTTTTCTTGCTCATCTCTTGGAATACCGCTGATTAACCATAATTCACCATTAGCCTCTTCAAACTTTTCAATATCTGTTATTACATGTTTTGCCCAGAATTTCCAATATTCGTGATTTTTTTGTTATGTATTTACTTACAGAATTAATTGGTCTTTGAATGGTCTTTCCATATAAAGCATTCATAAATAACTTTGCTAATAAGTACTGCGGTGTGCCTTTCTTTGAATTTTATTTTTTCTTAAATAACTCTAATATGTAATCTTTGAATACTGGTTCGGCTTCTTCAGTGTAATATCCACGATTAATTTTGACTTGGTAGCCAAGTTCAATCATATCTTCAATATCTACAGAAGTAAGCCATTGGTCTTTCATATCTCTTAACTCCCACTTTAAACACCCCTTACTATCTCTATACGGAACCCGTGGATGTAATATATTTTTTGGAGATATGTAATCAACATTATATATCCCGAGTTTGCCTTTCATTTCTCCTTCACATTCCTTTATTTCGCCAGTCATAAATAGTTCAAGCATCGCCGTTGGATAAAGACTTACAACATCAGCATCAATAAGATAATCTACAACCTCATCAAACCCAATTTCACCATTTATGTATTTTTGATATTGCTCTGAAATAAATCGTCTTTTACTTGGATAAGTTCTAGCACCATATACAGCCCTTCTAAAATCTTTTTCTTGTTTTAAATTTGGTAGTTGAATAATATATTTACCATCTATCTTCTTTTTCCATAAATTCCAAGTTAGAGACGAAGTAGATATATAAGCAGTTAAGTTAATTTTATGTTCTTCATATGTTTGTCTGTTTAGTGTGTCGTGTAGTTCCTTCAAACCCATAACATCTTTTTCCAAGTATGTTATACATTCTTTTTTCGTTTCATCATCCATCTCTTCCCATCGTTTGTGTTTGCTATGGTCAAAGTCGCCTTTTAACATATTACAGCCCAGTGTTTCAAGGTTCTTTTTTAGATTTCCCTCAGTGTGCTTACACATATCCCAGAATTTTATATATTTGTATTCTAATGAAATAATAGCACCATTGTTCATAAGGGTTGCATTTTTTATTCTTCTTTTTATAAATTCTTTCTGTAATGAGTAATGGTCAAACTTACTACCATTGAAAGCATTAACATATAATTTCGCTTTTGGTTTTCTTTCTGCTAACTCCTCCGCATATTTGAAAATTATATCAAGTAATTTAGGAATACATTCATCGCCTGCTACATATTTAAAGCCGATATCAGAAATGGTATAGCCTGCTATGTATGGTGTGTGTAATTCGTATTCATTTGTAAAAGTCTCTAAGTCATAATGAAATACTTCATCTTGATTATTATACTTATTCTCTTCAAAAGTAGTCAATAAAGACCTCACTTGATTTTCTTTCTTTCTGAGTTTCGCTCTTACATAAGAAATTCTTTTATTATTACATTTATGATTGTTATAATACTCTTTATAACAATCTGGACACTTATTTTTGTTTCTTTTTATGAAACTTATATAATGACCTTTAAGAAGATAACAAAGCACATCCGCAGTTATTAAAGGGTCTTCAAAATTTTTGAATGTATGTTTGCTCGTTGCATCAGTTAATTCAAAATACTTACCTTCAATACAATATTTTTTTTAATATTTCATATCAGACTGATAAAGGAATGTATGAATTAGGTTCAAGATTAAACTCTTTTCTAATGTCATTACATACTTTTTTTATTAAGTTTTGATTTTCCTTTCAAAGGTAGATTTAATATATTCTTAACAACATAGAAGAAACAATTATTATCCTTACTCCTCGGATTAATATGAATTCCTTCTGCCGTTTTATTTTTCAAGTCTTTACCTGAAGAATTACAACCGCCTCCGTCTTCTTGGATAATTTGAATAGTTATATGTTGAATAATCCGTTCATATCCATTCGCACTGGCTTCAAGATTTTGTTCGTTGTATAGATATATATCACGAAATAAGTCATCAATATCTTTCAATTTAACAGCATTGAAAGTTTTCCACTTGTAAAACTTGCTATAATCAACATCCGTTATATAACCAAACTTAACATGAATACTTGCTTCGTTTGTCATCCCTTTGGTTCTAACATCCCTGACCGCTCTCATGATTGTTAGTTCAATCGCATCCATATCATAAAAGTTAATGTCAAGGTCTTTGAAAGGGTATGCATATCCATTTATACCTCTGTTTTTTATCGGTCTTAGTTCTACTAGTTTTACCTCTCGCTTCTTCGCTTCCTGTGTCTTAGTTTCCCTTAAGTTCGCCCTTGCCTTCGCTAGTTCTACATTTTCCTTCGTTGGTCTGGGTGGTAAAGGTGGTGGCATAACTTTTCATATTATTGGGGATATAAAAATAATAAAAAATAATAATAAATTATCTGTTATATTTATATATAATAATATGTTATCTTTAATATATAATTCATTTCAAGGCCTCCTCCATCCGTTTCAATTTGAGTAATGCTGATTTGACCTCTTCTCTTTTTTTCTTTCTCCGTTCTGCTATCAATGCTTTGTTTTGGTTGTAGTATTCCATCGACTTTTGTCTATGTCTTTCTGGATCTTTTTTATAAACTCTCTCGCCTTTCTCCGTAAGGCTTCCTTCTGGTGTTTTGTATAATGGTTTTCTACCCATCTTTGTGTATATATAATAAAAAAATAATCTTTAATATATATTAAATATTGTTTGTTTGTATCAAGGGATAGTAATTTCAATTCCATAATGTTCCATAGATTAAATAATATTGTCTATGTTTATGTGCATGGATACCATATGGTATCCATAATTATTAATATTCCGGATCAGAAAAAAATAATAGAATCATAAAACTTTATTAATATTGTTATTAAACTTTGTTTTCCTGTCACCCAAAGTAAGAAAAATTTATTTACATAAGTGAAAAGGCGCATGCCTTACTGTCAGAGAGCCCCCGCCCCAAAGTCATTTTTACCCCTGATACCAGGTGGTATCTAGTGTTTAAATGATTTGAAAATGCTCAAAATCACTTACGCTGTTTTTTTTTTTGCTGGTTTTCCGTATTGCTTGTGCCAGGCGTGACATGTGCGACCTTCGCCGCTGCACAGTGGCATATCCTGGCCACAGGAGGCGCAATAATAACTCGTCATGGACACTCAGAAAAAGCGTACAGGCAAACACGGCACCTACGCCTCTTTGGCCTCTCCGTGCTCTGGCTGTATGCGCGACCGGCCTCCTGCTTTTTTCTAATTTTGTCCGACATAAGGGTCAAAGGATATCTGCACAGTTCCATGCACGGGGTGAACGGGGGGGCGACAGGAGCGAGGGGTGCAGCGGGGGGGGGCTGGGGACCTGCAAGATTAGGATCGTTTCCGCTTTCAATGAGCTTGGATGCGAGGAGATGCTTGAAAAAGCAGGGCCTGTTGTCTCCTTTCAGCATATTGAGATTGACCAAAACGGTTTTGCTGAAAAAATTGAAATGTTTGTAAGCATTGGTGATAATAAAATCCAGCAAAATAAAGAAATCAACCTTTTTCCAGTCATTGACTGTAATGCAGAGGTTGAGGGAAGAGGACCCGTGGCGAGCGGAGTTGAATTGATCGACAGCGTTGAAAGCGCTATAATACAACGCCACGGCATCGCACCTCGGGACAAGAGGCAAAGTGCGGCTGTAACGAGCATTCCGCGGCTTGCCGGGCAAAGTGGTGGAGCATGTAGCAATAACCTGCTGCTGATTGTGGTCGTTTTGGTTCACCGCGAGCAGCCTGATACCGTCTTTTTCGCATGTTGCTGACGCCAAATCCCCCTTCGACCCCCCCCCCCCCCCTGGCACCCCATAGCATCTTCACAGGAAAGCCCGCGTGTGCAGTCTTCACCATTCCGACAAAATCAAGGCCACTTTTTTTCAACTCACATGCTGTTTTGCAACTGGCAAACCACGAATCACCGATTGCAATGCGCCCAGAACCGAACCACGGCCTCATCATACGCAAAGTGGTGGCAGTAGTGACCCCGAACTCATGTGCAAATTCTTTTTTTTGATATCTCTCCTTACCTTCCACCATCTCCAGTGCGATACAGACCCCAAACTCGACACAACAGGCGGTATGATATTCCCTTCCCACGGGGATCGGCTTGCGGGGAACAACCATTTGCCCAGGCATTCCTTCTCCAGTGAACTGCCCCATACTTTCGTCGATAGTAATGACCCCCCCCCCCCCCCCCCCGCAACTATGGCTTCCCTCGCCTTACGATCGACAGCCTCCGCCCACCCCCGAATAGGCAAAAAAGGGTCCTCTTCTGTTGCTGGTGGACCTGTACGTAAACATTTCAAGATCCCCTCGAACCGATTGCATGCCATTATGTCGCCGTAACCATCCCCCGGCAAGCAGTCTGTACCCATACACTTTTTGGGTGCCCAGTGTGACCTTCTCCTACCTCTGTCGGCCAATGAGATTTGGATTAACAGCCCCACAAAGACAAAAAATTCTTCAGTGGTAAGTGGTTTTGAGACCCTCTTATCTTTCTCTTTCGCTAGCTCTATGTTAGTAAGCTGTATAAGTTTTGTCACCGCATCCATTGGCAAAAAGTGCAAAAAGTGTCTACACACAGGAAAAAAGAAAAAAAAATTAAAAAAATTTGGCAAAACAAACAAAAACCTTGAAAAAAGTTGACAGCATGATTACAAGAAACCAACAGACCAAACACAGAGTTGAAATTTTTTCTTTCCAATCGTTGTCTGAAACAACACAACACAATTTTTAAAAAAAGACATAGACATGAAGAGAAAGTGTTGGGGAATGAGGTGCTAACTGGAATAGGAAAAAATATATAGAGAAGACAGAGAGAGAGGAGGGCTTACGACAGGGGGCCAGTGTCTTTTTTTTCATCGAGTGTCGTCTTCGGTTTGTGCCAAGGTCGATCTGCTCCCCAATCCACCGCCTGTGGACCCAGCTTCCAGTCGAACCCCTTTCCCAGGAGTTTTTCTCTCTCAGTCTCTATTTCCTCGGCCGTATGAGGGCTTGGATTGTAACAGGGCATGAATTCTTCATCACCTTCCTCCCCCTCCTCCTCGTCTTCTTCTACAGCAGCCTGCTCTTTCTGTTCTTGTTTTTGTTCCTCCTCCTGCTCCTCCTCTTCTTCTTCTTCATCATCAGAGACCTCCATCACTACCTCTTCGCCCTCCCCATTCATGAAAGCCAAACTCAACCACTCATGGGCTGGCTCTGGCTTCAAATGTTTTGTGAAATCGTAATAATCCTTACAATCAATCCGAGCAGTAATAAGAGCTTTTTTTTTGTTTCGTTTCTTTTTCTTTCAACACACCCAAAGCCCGAATGTCCTTATATTTCGATTCCCCGAATTTCTTTTTTGCCCAAGGCACCCCGAACCGAGAAACAGAGACTGAGATGGTCGTTCCTACTTCAATCTTTGGAGAAAAAAATCATTATGTGGCGGCTTCCAGTGGGAAAAGTGTATTGGGAGGGGTCACCCTTCTATCAAAAAAAAAAAAAACTTCAACTCAAAGTTTTGTAGAGAAATTTTACGGGTCGCTTCCTGGGGACTTGCACAATAGATTACTGTAGTTTATTTTATGACAACGCATCCGGTTCGATCGCTAGAATTTTTTTAAAACCTGTCACTAAAAAACTGATACCATATGGTAACACTGGATACCATATGGTATCGCCATGAGCATAGACAATATACTTGTTTCCTTCCTTTAATCTTTAGAGTTTCTGCTAAGTGCTTGCTGATATATCCGAGTTGCTTTCCTCTTTCTGTTTCAACCTTTATCTCATTTTTATCAAATTTGTTTTCTGGCTCGTGTTGAATAAAAACTTTTTCACCTCGTCCTATGGTTTTAAGATAAGAAATATTATCTTGCCTCCCATCAAATGAAACACCCACAACTCTGGTCGTCATTTTATATACATATAAATAATATTTGTTTAAAATAAAATTAATTATTTGTTTTTTTTACTTTAGTAATATCTTTCTATGTCATCGTTTCTATATGCTATACGAATTACTTTACGACCGCCTAACATAATCTCTTCTTTCTCCGCAAAAAAGTCTCTATGAAACTGCGTTTTTTCGTGTGTGTATTTGCAGTATATTCCTATCGACTTTCCACAGACACATCTATATTTTTCTTTAATTTTTTCTTTTCTCCATTCTGTCTTCTTTTGTTTCGTCAATTGTTTGTAATCGGTATTTTTATTATCTTCTTCGTATTTTGATAATATTTCATTTTCGTAAAAATCCCTTGCTCGCTTTTCTACTTCTTCCTTTGTTTTCTTTTTTCCTATGTAAAATACTTTTCTTTTTTGTTTTCCATTTTCCCTCCATCTTATAACTACTCCTTTGTTTTGAACACATACACATCCTTTCGTAATCTTTCTGATTATTTGCTCACTCATTCTATATTATGACACTTTTAATTCTTTAAAATAAAATAATAAAATGTGTCATATGTTTTCTTGTAGTGTGATGTAGAAGGCTATTTGGTTGTTTTTGTTGTTTTGTGTTGATTGTGTTGCTGTGGGCTTATTTCGCTGTAACTGCTACAACAACCCGTGGGGTGGCAAGAATTTGAGGTTTTTCCGAAAATTCACGACACCCCCACGGGTTATCATCTACTTTCTAGCATCGGAACTATTGAACAGTTGAACTAGTTGAACGCTTCCGACTCTTCCGTGGGTAGGATCGGATCACTTCAGTCCTTCTATTAATAACGACAATACTACTTAAGTGGGTGGGGAACCTAGACCAGAAAACTTACCGTCAGGTCCTGCTGAAATAGCGAAAATTCACTGATTATTGCGGATGTTTCCCGTGAAATAAAGCGATCGCGGCTTATAAGGTGCCGGGGTTCATTGTACCTACACTGTGTGTACAACTGCTATTTCTAGAATTAGTCCTGAGCTACTTAGTTCAGGGATGCAGTTTTTTAGGAAATGAGAGCCTTATATCTGCTTCAGTTAAAATTTCAGAGTAGTATAGGGTCGCACTTCGGCACACTTTTTCAATACACGCCCCCGCCACACAGAGACACACACCGGCCGGCCCGCGCGGGACAAAATGGCAACGGTCGTAAAAAAGTGGAAACGGTTAATAAAATGACACACATAGTCTTTCTCAACATTGAACACAGTCACAGCTGTCAATTTGCGAAAAAAGAAATATAAAGGGTTTTGCGGTTTTTTTTTGTTGAAGTTGCTGTTAGATAGAAAAATGAAATATAATTTATCAGCCAATACTTCAACTATACGATTATACCAAAATCGTCTAATCGTGTAAGCGTTTTTTTTGCTTCTGTTTTCTGTTTTTTTGCGAGCAATAAGTGCCTTATCCATATTATATATTATATTATTTATGTCATTAAATCTTATCCCAAATAATGTAAAAGATAAATATATTTGGAAAGAACAGTTTGAAGCAAGTAGTTATAGCTTAAATAAACTAAATGAATTGAAAATAAAGGCAGATAAGGAGATTGAAAAAGACGAAGCGATAATTGAGAATATGAAGAAAGAGTTGATGAATAAGAAGGAGAGGCGAGATGCGATAAAAGAGACGATAGATGAAAGAGAGAAGGAGAGAGAAGAGATAGAAGAAGACTTTATGGAGGATAGACGAAAGAAGTTGAAGAGAAGAAAGATTGAGAGTGAAATAAGATTAATGAAGCATTGGAAAAAACAGAATAGGGGGATGATAGAGGCAGATGAGTTAGTTAAGATGGAGAAAATGATTGAAAGAGGAACGACATTTACGGAAGCATGCATGATGATGAAGAGATTAGATGAAATAGGGTTAGACGTAGGGTATGGTGATAGAAATATGAATAGGGCTTGTAGGGGATAGTTGAATATTATTTATATGAGGGCAATATTTTCAAAAAGAAATGCTTATAGCTATTGCTGTAGGTTATATTTTCAAAAGCATAATTTTATATAAAGTCCTGGACAAGACATTAAACTACCCCTACATAAACACACATATTTGTCCCTCTATGTGTGTTTGTGTAGGTTGTGATGCCGCCGAAAAAGAAGGAAGAAAAAGCACCAGCTGAGGTAAAATTTCATATCTTTTGAATGTTCTCATAGATGTTTGTGATTGTAGGAGCCTACTACTCCTACTACTCCTACTACACCTGCTACACCTGCTACGCCAGTTGCAGAAATTGATGGAGGAATTCGTGCTTTGGGTCTAGCTGGTAAAAAGGGAGCAAAAAAAGGTGGAAGCAAAAAGGGTGTGAGAAAATCTCCTCAGAAAGTTGCATCACAGGGTACAGTATATGTCGTTTTCAGAAACAACGATCCTCTGTCTCCTTATGTTTGCACCGACATGCCTGGGGCTGATGTCAAAGAAGTCAACGCACATGAAGCAAAGTTACTCACTTATCTTCATCCTACAAGCAAGCGCGATCATGCAGTCGCCTTGTCGTTTGATGGAACATACCAAGTATTTCTTTCATGGGAGAATGCGGTGGCAATCTCAAAAAAACAAGGAAAAAGATTGAAAGCAATATTCAATGCAACATGGGTTGGAGATAACGATGTCGCTGAATTTTTTGATGATGAAGAAGCAGATGAAGAGGAAGGGGAAGGAGAAGATGAAGGAGAAAACTAATTTTATCATTGAAAAGAAGTTTTGTTTATTTTGAACATTTAATTGACTTAGCATCCGGTTATAAATCCATTATCTCTTTCTTCTTTTTAATCCGGGGACTTGACCTGATATTCTCCGGTTTAATGTCTAATGACTTTAATAAGTGGCCGGTCTTTTTTTCTTTCGTAGCTTCTTTAATGTGGTCGGCTAGTTGAGGTTTTATTTCTTCTTCAAGTTGTTCATTCATTTTAGACTTTAATAACTGCTGAGGGCTAACTAGTTCGTGGTCTGAAAGTATCAACTTGAAGCCCTTTCGGCCTTTAACCGTATATACCTTTTTAGAATACTGGACATCGCCTTTACTGAAAACAGTTCGTTCTAGTTCTTTTCTTACGGTTGAATTCTTAGGAAATGAATTAATAAGACCGGCTCTATATATTTCTTGATCGTTTTTCTTTTTACCATAATAAACTTCCATTGGTGTAGCTTTTATTGTATTATGAAATGTATTATTATAATTATCAACAATTTCATTAATGTAAGGAACCCAAATAAAATCGTCATTAACTTCCCACATAAAATTTAAATCATTTCTTATTGTTCTAATAAATCTATCTACTATACCCATAGTTCGGTGGTCGCCAACTTCGTTAGTTGTATGTTGAATTCCGTTCTCTTTGAAGTATTCTGCGACTTGTCCTTTATATTCACTGCCGTTGTCGGAAGTAATCCTTTTAGGTTTCGGCATTTTTTTTAAACCCTCTAATACTTCTGTTGTTTTATTTTTTATCGGTTCAATCCAGCCACGACGAGAATAAACATCAATCATTACTAATCCAAAGTTGTAGTTTTTGTTTCCTTTCTTAGTAGCTATTTTAGACATATCCATTAAGTCAATAAACACTTGGCTTAATGGTTCAGGCTCAGGGGCTAGAATAGTATTCCATTTTTTAGGGGTCTTAGATTGATGGTGTATTTCAGAAGCTTCTTCAATTTTCTTTTTTTCAAGTTCTTCCTTATCTTGCGGAGACTCCGACTCCGTTTCAGTATTTTGTGGATTGCTGTGTTTATGGTCCATTGTAGGGGCACCCTACGACCCGACTTTTTTGGTGTTCCTTATATTGAAAGATTTTTAAAAAGTTTCAAAATTTAAGAAACATTTTTGAAACATCATTATTTTCTTTTTTTGGTTTCTCCGGTTGTTGATTATAAACATTAACATTAACTCGGCTAGTCTTCTTCCCTCCTTTCTTTGGCTTAGGCTGTTCCTCTTCTTCACTTTCCTCGCTCTCACTCTCTTCTTCCACTTTCTTTTTTACCACTTTCTTCTTCTTCTGTTTGGTCTTCAATTTAATACCCGCAACCCGTTGGGCAACGATATCTACAAAGTCGTGTTCTACTTCCTCATCCGAACTGCTTTCCTCACTTAGCTCACCGTCCCGCCCATCAATCATATCCTTTGCCAACTGTTTCTTTGACACATGGTCCATCTTTTCGTCTTCGTTCATTTCTTTCACATTCTTCGCCTCTTCCTCCGCTAGTAGCTCACGTGCCCTCTCAATCTTTCTTTGCCTCGCATACTGTTTCTTCATTACAGTAGCTTTTTCAAGATTTTTTATGGCAATCTCTCTATTACCTCTTGGCATCGTTTGTTTCGGTTGTATATCTAACCAAAAATAATTTTTATACGGATTAATTATTATCCAATATATAGCAGAGACTTCGCCTCCGCACCTCCACAGGTTTTGGTGAAGCTTTTTCAAAAGGTTCAGATGTCGCAATATAAATCGCTCTTAGGCTTATCTGAAATTGCGGTTGATAGTCTGGATATAGCCAACCTGGATTTAACGAACACAAACATAGTGGGCTTATACACAGATAGGGTGCCAGAAGATGCTGACCCCGTAAATCTTTATTTTACTAATAGCCGATTTGATGCGAGGTTGGCTTTAAAATCAACGACCGACTTAAAAGAAGGCACTAATCTATACTATACTGATGGTAGGTTTGATGCGCGACTAACCACTAAATCAACCACTAACTTAACCGAAGGAACTAACTTATACTACACCACAGCAAGGGCTAATACAGATTTTGACACAAGGATAGCAACTAAATCAATAGATGCTTTAAGTGATGTAATCATAACAGGCACCCCCTCCGATAACCAACTACTCATTTATAGCACAGGTCAATGGAGAAACACAAACTCACCTTTTCTTAGATTGGATGGCCTCACTATGATGTTTGGAAATTTAAATATGGGAGGTTTTAATGTAGTAAATGTCGGTAATGTTGATGGTATTGATGTTTCGGCTCTTGATAGTTCTGTGGTTAAACTAACAGGAGACCAAACCATAACAGGAAACAAAACATTTACTACTTATGTAGCCGTAAAAGACTCAAATCCATTAAACACTGGCAAGTTATTCTTCAATTACAACAATAATATGGGTTCTATTTATTCGTCGGAGGCGGGTGGAGCCACGGGCTATCCACTAACTATTGTAGGCTCGTCCATACTTTTTGCTCCAACAACAGGTGGTGGAATGACATTAACAAATAATGTTTTAAATTTTAACAGCTCAACAGCAATCAGCGGACTGCCCGCACCATTCTATGATGGCGATGCTTCAACAAAAGCATATACCGATACGAAACTGGCCAAGGACGGCACGACGGCTATGACGGGCAGTTTAAATATGGGAGGATTTTCAATAACAAATGTAAATTTGGTTGACGGTATTGATGTTTCGGCTATTGATACCGCAGTCGTCAAACTAACAGGAGACCAAACCATAGCAGGAACCAAAACATTCAGCAATGTGGTAAATGCGAGTGCGGGGATTGATATGAAAAGCCAAAGCATAACAAATGTAAATCTTGTTGATGGTATTGATGTTTCTGCCCTTGATACTTCTGTCGTTAAACTAACAGGAGACCAAACCATAGCAGGAAATAAAAAATTTACTTCAACAATAGAAGTGCGGGGTGCCACAGGTCCAACCGCTTTTGATGGTATCGGTATTGCCTTTGATACGGCGACAAATATAGGAGAGATTGTGGCACAAAAAATAGCAACCGCGGCCTATTATCCGATACAAATAACAGGGTCATATGTTGATTTATATGCGGGTGATAATGTAATCGCGACAGCAACGGGCACGACACTATCTTTGAACAATAGAAAAATAACAAATTTAGCCACACCAACAGCAACAACGGACGGAGCGACAAAAGGGTATGCGGACACATTGGACGGGCAAAATGTGAAACTAACAGGCGACCAAACAATAACAGGAATTAAGATATTTAATGGAAGTAGAAATGATGTAAAAGCACTGACCTTATTAAGCCAAGCCGATTTTAATAATGTGGATATCATTAATGGTGGAAATATTACATATAATGGGGCGAGGATATTAAACCAAAATGGAGGAGACATATTCTTTTCACAGACAACGGGTGATTATCAGTATTTCTTATTTACTCTAAATACTGCTTCAAGCGGAACCGCGAACCAACGAGGCTACCTATTTACGAATGTAGCGGCTGATGTAAAAGGGGAGGGACTTTATATTTCAAAACTTTTGGATAATAAAAGTGCTTCGTCTGACATTGTCCGTTTTAACAATGCGGGCGGTATGCGGTTTTATGGAGCCTTAGATATGAATTCAAACAACATAACAAATGGTGGAACAATAACGGGAACTACAATTACTTCAACCGCGGGTATATCAACAACAACAATAACGGCAAGCGACAAAATAACAACTGCATCAGGCAAACCAATAATCATAGGCAATACAACGAAAGGCGCAGGGGCGTCAGGTGGTTTAGAATTATATGGAACGGCTTCAAATATTGGAGGAGCACACTTACAAGCAATAACAATGGCGGATGCTTATCCAACATTTCAATTATTGAACTGGGCACACGACAATATAGGCTTAAGTTTTGATGCTTATTATGACGGCTCAAACTGGAAATCAAGTAATTCTGGTTCAAACTTTCAAATATACAAAAACTCAAACAAACTTGCTTTTAACTATAAATCAGGAATAACAGCAGGAAGCAATATAACATGGTCTGAGGCGATGAATGTAAGCACAGCAGGCCTACTAACTGCGAGTGCGGGGATATCAACAACAACATTGGCAACAAGCGACAAAATAACAACGGCATCAGGCAAACCAATAATCATAGGCAATACAACGAAAGGCGCGGGGGCGACAGGAGGCTTAGAATTATATGGAACTGCGAGCGACCCCGCGGGACCACATATACAGGCAATAACGACAGCAGACACTCATCCACTTTTTCAAATGTGGAATTATGCTCATAACGATATTAATTTAGGTTTTGATGCTTATGTGTCGGGAGGTGTATGGAAATCATCTTCTGCGACATCTAACTTTATAATACAAAAAGGAACTAATCTTACTTTCTATTACAAATCAGGAGTATCGGCTGGAACTACTATATCATCATGGGGTGAGGCAATGAACATAAGCAATGCTGGACTATTAACCGCATACGGAGGGGCAAAAATATCAATTCAAAACGGAGTAAACGGGGGGCCAAATAATGGAATTTTTATGTATGGAATCGGTGACACAAACTGGGGAATATATATGGGTCAGCCGGGAAATAACAAAAGTTTATCAAACGGAATAGCGGTAGCCGGATATGGTATCACCGGTTTTGTAATGAGATTTAGAGTAAATAATTCTACAAATGAGGGTGCCGTGTGGGAGAATAGTAGCGAAGTTCTTTTAATGACTTTGAACGGGAATAGCGGAAATTTATGGGTTAAAGGTTCCGTGACTGCTCTGTCAGACAGGCGAAAAAAAGAAGATATAAAAGAATGTTGTTTAGGTTTGGATTTTGTCAACAAATTAAATCCAGTCTGCTATCGCATGATTGATGACAACAAGAAACAGAGAGCGGGTTTAATAGCACAGGAATTGGAAGAAGTTTTGGAAGAAATGAAAATTAACGATTTTGCTGGACTTTTAAAAGATGCAATCATGTGTGAATGTCCAAAACAGAAAGCAGAATGCGAAATGAAAGGAGAGAAGTTAGATATGTATAACATGAAATTGGTTGAAACTGGGGACTATGATTATAGTATTGCTTACACAGAATTTATTGCCCCGTTAATTAAGGCGGTTCAACAATTATCAGAAAAAATAAATAATCTAACTAATGATATAGCTGACTTAAAAAAACAATTAGCAGAAAACTGTAAGGACAAGCCCTTACAAACCCAATATAGTTTTTGAGATTGTAAGACTTACTATGCCACCTAGATTACACCCTCCACCTCCACTCATTGATATGGCAGACGGCGAACTAACACCAGAGTTGAAGAACCGTGTTTTGGATATCTCGTTGAAAAATGAAGAAAAAAAAGTAGAGCACGAATTGGAAGACAACTGGAATTGTTGTTGTATAAAAAACAGACCAACCGACAGCCGACTTATTAAATACTTATTTCAAATGGGTATCATTATCGCCATCATCACCCTTTGTATCGTGAGGTTATCTGAAAAGAACTTACCGTGCGAGACAGCCAACACTTATGTAGGTATTTTAACACTACTTATCGGCATCTGTCTTCCATCGCCATCTTCAAGTAAGAAGTGAGCATTCATACAGATAGACTTTATACCAAGAAGCATCGTTTGAGCAGATTAGCGGAATAGCTTCATCAAAACTAACACACCAATCACTGAAAGGTTTATACACACATCCTTTTTGAATACACCACACACAACTTTCATTTTTTTTCTCACTGACCCGTGAATAGAAATCGCAGGCAGTCCGAGCAGAAATATTAATTAATAAAAAGTTTATAAGCAGTCATATAGAGGGCATCGCAAATGACTGACTATAAATATCAGCGGATTATTTTTCTAAGTAATGATTTTGCTGGTGGTAGCAAGACATTTGACAAAAATATTCAAATGAACTTTACCCCAACCAGAATGAATGTTAAGTTTATCCACTATATGAATGACTTGACTGAAACGAAAACAAAAATCCTTTATATGGACCGCATCGGGATTATTGGGACATTCGCAGACAGCACCACGGCAAACATTTCAAATCTCGGTTATAATCTTGGAAATATTGGCTGGACTGATGGGCAGTATTCTTTTAAAGTGCTTAAAACAGACAGCGGTAATATTGAGACTGACCTGCTAGCTGGAAGAATTGTTATTTGTTTAGAATTCTTAGGCTAATAAAAATATAGCTACGATGGAAAAGATTAACAATGTTAAAGTTAAACCAGTTAAGCAAAACGGAGATGGCGACAAGTTGGCAAAAGGATATAAGTTATTTGATGAACCGTATGCTAATATTTTTCTTCTCGCTCGCAAGAAGAGTGGCAAGACGACCGCACTGTTTGAAATCCTAAAACGAACAACTGACAAAAAGACCCGTATTGTTATTATTGCTTCAACAATACACAAGGACCACATTTATAAAGAAATGGTTAAACACTTCAAGAAGAAGGGAAACCCGATGGCGATATACACATATTTGAAAACGGATGGCCTGTCTGTTATTGATTACGAGTTAGATAAACTGAATAAACCCGACGAAGAGCAAGAAGAAGGCGAGATTGTGCGGGACGAGAAAGAAGAACCAAAGCCGAAGTTTCTTTATTTTGGTAAAGAGGAAGAGAAGAAGAAGCAGGAGGGAGGCGAAAAACCACCGAGGCCGAGCAAATACATTACACCAGAAGTCGTGTTCGTGCTAGACGATTTAGGTAGTGGTTTAAGGGATAAGTCAGTTAGCGAGCTTTTGAAGCGTAACCGCCATTTCAAGTCAAAGGTGATTATGTCTAGTCAGTATTTGAACGACCTACGGCCTGAGGCGATTAAACAGCTTGACTACCTTCTTATTTTTCCTGGTCAGAGTGTTGATAAAATTGAACTCGTGTATAAGCATTTAGACCTTGGTTATGATTTAGAATACTTCATTGAAAAATATCACGAGGCGACGAAAGAACGATTTAACTTTTTGTATGTTGATGCTGTATCGGACGAACTGAGGCAAAATTTCAACAAAAGGTTTTTGTAATTTTAATATTTATTTTTTTCAGAACTATATATACATGCCAACATCACCAGTGATTATCAGTAGTCCATCAGGTTATAACATTAGCTACAATCCTTCAATGCCACAAGCGGGAGGAAGAAAGAAGAAGGGAAAAAAGAAACAAACAGGTGGGAAAGTGAATTGGGCCAAGGTCGGAAAAGCGATAGTGGATGCTAATAGGTTTATCAAGAAGAACCAATTGATTTCAAGGGGTGCTACTTTTCTTAGCGATGTCGGAGTTCCTTATGCTGACCGTGTAGCAAAGGCCGCGATGAAGCAAGGCTACGGCAAGCAACGAGGTGGAGCCGTTAAGTTTCGGTAGAAAGGGGAAACCCCTTTCAAACCCCCGTGGGGTTGTAGGGGCTTGCCCCTACGAATGTAAATTATGTTATTATTTTTTTCTCTAACATATACGATGGTTGTAAAAAAACCGCGAAAACTACGGCCCCCCAGAATATACAGAACCAAAGATGGCAGGACATATATCAAAGTAAAAGGCAAACGAGCATATCTCAACTTTGGCGAGAAAACGAATGACCTTTCAACACTTCAAATCGTTAAACTGTTTCTGAAATATATGAACAAACCCAAACGGCGGGGTCGTGTAAAGGAGCGAATAGTTAAGTCCGAATTCAATCGCCTTGAACACGAGAACCGCAACCAGATACAAAACAACCTGCTGAAAAAATATGAACTAATACACGAGCAGGAGCAAAAGGAAAAGAAGTTAAGAGAACAGGCAGAAGATGAGAAAAAAAGAATGGAGAGGAAAGAGAATGCCGACATTAAAGAAAGACAAGAAGAATTAATCAGGGAGGCGAACAGAGAGCAAAAACTTATAGAGGATGTAAAATTTGAACAAGATAGAAAAAACAATTTGATGTTATTACCACCTTTCCAACCTCAATACATACAAGCACCACCACAAGGGCAACCACAAGCACCACCCCAAGCACCACAATTAGGACCACCACAAGCACCACAATTAGGACCACCACAAGCACCACAATTAGGACCACCACAAGCACCAGAAGAAAAACAGATGCCATTGAAAACAAAAGAAGAGAAAAAGGCTGAAAAGGAATTAAAAGAAAAATACATTGAATTAATGAAGAAAGCTGGCTTTACAACTAAATTTATTAAAAGTTTGAGCAAAACAGAATTTATCAAACTTGGCACAGGAATAGAGAAAGCGATAGCCGATGCCCAATCAGCAGATGAGCAGAAAGAACTGGCTGAACAATACAAAAAAGAATTAGAACAAGAAAAAAAACTAGCGGAGGCCAAAGCGAAACACTTTGAAATTAAAGACAAAGTATCATACATATCCGCAGGTTTAAGAAATGATTACAAGTATCCGAAATTGGATATACCCAAAACTTTGGGCCCTGCTTTGGAAAAAGAAATGAAAGCTCGGGGCAAACCACCACCCAAAAAAGTTAAAGGAAAACACACGACTGCGGGTATGGCACAAGTTATAGTAGATGAAGGCATTGATTTAGGAATAGACCAGAATGAAATGAGAAAGAAACTCGCTGATTATTTGGGAATAAACCAAACGGGTGCTGGGGCTAAAACGATGGAGGAATTAATACACAAACTTTTAACGATAGCAAAAATTAAGAAATATTTGAAGAAGGGTAAATACAGGAAAAAAATGAAGAAGAAGGATTATGTAAATAACTTAGTATCTGAAATGAGAAGCGACCCAAACATTAAAAATCAAGTTTCAAATACTCTCGGTATTCAACCAACCGAGGAACAGCCAACAGAAGAGCAACCGCCAGCCCCCACCACAGATGTAGACACCATTCAACCAGCACTAACAGAAGAGCAACCAAACCCCACCGCCGAGGTAGACACCATTCAACCACAAACACAAAATGAGAAAGATATAAATCCAGGGGTCGTAGGGGCTGGAAGCCCATACAGATGGCTAATGACGGACGAAATAGACAACATTATGAAAAAGCACGAATGGTATTTGGGGACTGTGGCGAGCGACGAAATAAACAAACTGAAACCAGAAAAAAGAAAGAAGTATGGCTTTATAATGAACTTGGATAAGTCTAGCCAACCAGGCTCACATTGGATTGCTGTTTGGATTGATACCATTAAAGATGACACTATTGAAATCTACGACCCTCTCGCACTGTATAAGCCGACTGAGCTATTTCTTCACCAAATGAAACAGCTTATTGAAAAGAGTAAGCCGAACACATATCTGCTTATGAAGGTTAATCAAGTCAAAAACCAAAGTGATACAACAGATACCTGCGGGTGGCATAGTATTAGGTTTTTACTTGAACGAGCGAAAGGGAACCGCTTTAAATTTGCCAGCGGTTGGACAGACTTAAAAGAAAAAGAAGCCGATGAGTTGAAAGTCCAGAACGGCTACGGCTTTGACACATACATTTGAAGTAATTAAAAACAAAAAATATATTTTCTAATATATATCCAAAAAGTCGGGTCGTAGGGTGTCCCTACAATGGAATATAGGGGAGGCAGGAGCTCTAACATTTACTATGTCAATAGCAAAAATAGGATAAACGGCACGGATAGTGATTTCACTCACTCCATTGATATGAAATCTCTAGATAACCCGACACACTGTAAAATTCTTCATATCTATGTGCCTAAATCGTATTATTCTGTTTCTTCGCCATACAATACTTTTACACTTAGTGAAGATGGATTTGAGGCTCTGATTACGATACCAGAGGGCAACTACACAATGAACAACTTAAAAAATAAACTGGCCGAGGTTCTAACCGCAGATAGCCCCAATGACTACACATATACAATAACAAGCAACAATACCAATACCGACCCAGAAGACGGCAAGCTATTATTTACCGTAGCGAATAACGGAGGCATTCAACCGCGGTTTATATTTGACACCGAAACTCGCATTCACGAAGTAATGGGTTTTGACCGCGACTCAACATATTTCTTTGCTAATAATACCATTAGGTCTCCAAATGTCATAATTTTGACTGGCGAAAAAACATTATGTTTACAGTCAGATTTAGTAGGCGAAGGCGATAATCACGTATTACAGGAAATATATACCGCGAATGAAATCCCGTTCGGCTCTGTTATCTACGACGGCTCGGGCAGTGAATACGGCAAACGACTATCAACTAGTTCAAGCAATTTGTATCGGTTTTACTTGACTGACAAAAACGACCAACCAGTTAATCTCAACGGCCTCGGCATTGTTATGACATTGTTGATTTACCGTGAAACAAATTATTTTAATTTATTTACATCATTTTTTAATTTGTTAAAATCTAGATAATTAATTTTTAATTTTAGAATTATTTATTTTTTTGGGGGATTAATATAGGAACCTTTTACAAATCGTTTTTGAGTTCGTAAGTGGTTTTTGGAAAAAAGCACTTACTAAAATGCCTACACAACACGGAGGCGAATTAGATTTTAGCAGGACTGACTACATCAGTGCTTCTTATCGTTTGAATAAGCTTACACCTCGTGAGGGTTCTTCTAGTATCACTATAACTACCGCAGGAGGACAGGAAAGCAACTTTGACCTTATTAGTCGCCCATTTAACTTGGCTCGCTCTGTTTTGAGTTTTACTTATGCTCCTGCTGCGAAGGCGGCGAACTACAATAAATGCTTTATGGACTGCTTGGCACCAATTAGGCAGATACAATTGATTACCAGAGGCGGTGTTTATCTGTGCGACATTAATGAAGTCGGCAATATTAGCAAGATGATTTGGAAACCCGAAACCTCCATTAATGATTTACTCGCTTTGGAAAACCACGACAACAACTCTGGAGCTGGTTGTATGCTTCAAAAGAACAACACAACAAACGGGGCGGGTTTTAGTAATACCGCTGCGACTGAAAGAAAAGTTAGCTTGCTTGATGCTATCGCTCTAAAAGCAGACGGAACGGCTTTGACCGCTGTTGGTGCTACGAATGGTGGTGATGTTTCGGGGGCAATTACTACTCGTATTACCGAAGTTATGACTTCATACCAAACTAAGATGCGAGCTTACTTAACTCAACCAGCAACCAATGCTCGCAGACACGATGATAGTTTAATCGCAGCAGCAACTGGCACTCTTAGTGTTGTTAATGTTGCGCACAATGAGGCTAAGTATTTCTCTGGAGGAGCTATTCAACAACCCGAACCGATTATCAATGTTAAGATTAATCTTGGAATGCTTTACAATACTATTTTCGCTCTGGATAAAACTATTATGTTTCCAGAAATTTTGACTATGCGGATTGTTTGGCAACAGACCCCCAAAATCTTTTATTACAACGATGACCCTCTTTCTACTGGCGGAGGCACTGTTGCGGCGGCGGATTTAAGTGTGGCCGTCTCTAACCTCAACCTCTTCTTAGCTGTTGAAACCAATCCCGATGTAATCCAATCAATTCAGCAGAAGATTATGAGCCCCGAAGGTATGAGCTTCAACATTGATTATTCTTACTTGTATAAAAATACGGCAACTTCACAGTCTCAAAATGTTATCCTTAGATTTGACAGAGGCCACGGACGGCGAATTAAGAAGATTTATCACTCTGTTTTCAACGGAACCGAAAATAAGAACACTGCCTACGACAATAGCAACCTGCTCGGCACTAGGGTCCAAAATTTTTATACCACACTAGACGGAGCACGACAGCAGGAATTCAATGTTGATTGTACAACTGGAAAACTAGAAGACTACATGTATCTTAAACCGAAGTTGGACGGCTCTGCTTTGTTGAATAGCAATGTTTATCAATACAACTGGTTTTGGTGCGATAGCTTTGACAATACTCGCCCTCTGTGGAGCAAGGACCAAAATGAAATCAGCGGATTATCCCTAGACACCGAGCGACGATGGGAGTTTATCGCAACCGTCGTGGCTGGAACCTACAATCATTACACATTTGTCGTAACTCAGCAAGAAGTAAATGTTAAGAATGGCACCATTACTAGAACCTAAGTAGGGGCCTGCAGGTAATTAATTTTGATAGATTATTTATTTTTTTTGATAATATAGAAACTATGACATCCCACCAGAGAAATTTGATAGCACAAAATCCAGATGGCGATTTCGTAAATGTCAAAGTCGGGTATGATGGACACATTGAAACCAATAATATGAAAACCGCCTTTGGTGAAGCATTAACCAGTTCATTAACACCAGTATTACAGGAAATCTTTCCCTACACAGTTAATACACGGATATGGACGAAAACCGAAACAAAGGCGACCGTTTCATTTAGCAGTAATATGGCTGAATTAAAAACAACCGCAGATGCTACTGCTAATGCTGTATTGACGAGTAAAAAAACAATAAAATACAGAACAGGTATGGGTGTCTTAGCCCGCTTCACTGCCTTATGGACTACTGATGAAACTAAGAATTATAGCTCATTTATTGGTATTGGTGATAATGATTTACAAAATGGCTTCTATTTCTACAAAAACAGAGATGCGGGTATGAATATTCTACATTGTAAGGGGGGAGTGCCTACCTTGGTTTCACAAGCGACTTGGAATGACCCGTGTGATGGAACTGGCGATATGCCATTACTGGATTGGGCGAAGGGAAATGTATTTCAAATTCAATTTCAGTATTTGGGCTTTGGTGCTATTAAGTTTTCAATTGAGAACCCAACAACGGGCGAATTCCAGCTTGTCCATATGATTAAGTATGCGAATGCCAATACTGGTGTCAGTCTGCGGAATACAACTCTCCCATTTGTAGCTCGTATCTACAATATCAATCCAGGAAATGGAATACAAAGTTTAAAAACGGCTAGTTGTAGTATGTTTATTGAGGGCTCCAACACTGTTAATTCAAGCATAACAAATGAAGCGGAAGGAGATGAAAAGGCGAGCACTACGGAAAGTCCAATCCTCAGCATAAAAAATAAAACAACTTTTGATGGTGGTGCGACAAATTATTCAATTGTTTATCCAACTCTCGTGAGCATATCAAACGAAGACAGCAAAGTTAATATAGTGCGAATTGTGAAAACAACTGGTGCCCTTACGGCGGAGAACTTCGCTGATATTGATGCCAAAACTTCAATCGTATCAAAGGACACCGCTGCGACTGCCCTAGGTGGTGCTACTATAACGGATGTAATTCTAAAATTGTATGTTAATGCTACTTCTAGCCAGCTTATTGACCTGCGAACTTACGATATTCAACTTGCTCCTGGTGAAAATCTAACATTTTTACAAAAGTCTGTCGCGACTGTTAATAATGGAGGAAATGTGAGTGTTATCGTTAATTTCTTAGAAGATCAGTGAAGCAAAAAAAAAATACAAAAGACTTTACAAATACTTCTTCAATTCATCTCTGGTCCTACACCATGGTTGTTTCATTAACCATTCAATATATGGCTTGTCAATCTTTGCGATGTCTTCAAACTTCTTTCCGCGGTATTTGCCGAATTGAAAAGTGTCCTTCGGTTGTGTATTTCTCATTTCTTCAATCGCTTTTATTTCGTCGTGTATTACCTTTTGAACATCTTCCAACGAGAAGGATTTTTTTTCACCTTCAATGGAAAGTTTTTGGAACTTCTCGCATAGTCTTGTAAGGGTAGACATTAGTATATATAGGGTAATATAAAAAAATAAAAAATAATTAATTAATAATATACCAAATGTCTCAATGGATTGCCTTCGTTAAGGCTTACTCTGCTAAGCATAACATAAGCTATGGTGAAGCATTGAAAAAAGCTGGTAAAGAATACAGGAAACAGAAGGGAGGCAGTGCTGAGTTGTCGGAGGATGTCTATTTGTCTTCGTCAGAACGAAAAGGGTCTGACGGATGGAAGCCAGTCGCAAGCAAAGAGAAATCAACGGTGTATGAGAAAGACGGTAAGGCAATTGTAGCATTTAGAGGCTCAGTAGATAAGCGGGACTTACTCACAGATGTCGCATTAGTAAAGGGAGTATTAAAAAGAACACCAAGATATAAAGAAGAGCAGAAGCTGGTTAATGAAGTCATAAAGAAATATGGTAAGGATAATGTAGAGCTGACGGGTCATAGCCTTGGAGGGACGATTGCGAAAGACTTAAGTAGGCAAACTGGTGTAAGGGCGACAACATACAATAAAGGCAGTAGCACGAATGATTTTGTGGAAGGACTAATTGACAGAGTAGCAATAAAGGTAAATCCGAAAGGGAAAAGGGCGAAGACCGCGGCAGCTATCACGAATTACCGAACAGCATTTGACCCTGTGTCATTGTTAGGGGCGACAGCTGTGAATACTAAGCTAGTGAAGCCAAAGAAAGGAATTCATACAATTAGAAGTTTTAAGGGTAAAGGCAGAAAAGCAAAAAAATAAATTTTCTATAATTTGAAAGGGGAAACCCCTTTCGAACCCCACCGCGGGGTTGTAGGGGCTTGCCCCTACATTTAGTATCCGAATGGTCTAGTTTCAATCGCATTGTCAACAATACCTATAATATTTCTTTTGGTGTAAGTAAAGCTGAATATTTTTTCTAAGTATTCACTCGTTATTTTTTTCTGTTGTTTATCTCTTGTTATCTTGCTGTTCTCTACTATAACAACTTTACCAGATTTTTCAATTCGTTTAGCAATCAATTTTTCTTCCTGAGTTTTAAGCAACTCTAACAATTCATTCTTGCCGTTCTCAATAAGGTCGTTGTTTTTAATTCCAAGTCCGCAACTAATGACACTTAACATATTTGGTAAATTCAATGATTTATTGTTTTCATAATTCATACTAAAGCCTTTGACTTTCATACTTGCTTTACCATTATCTAAGACATATCCATAACACTTTGGACCGCCTCCAATAAAGGTCATAATCTTTGCTCCGTGTAGTTCGTCCGTCCATTCACCTAATAACTTACCCGTTTTGACATCTGTTTCGCCTTTCGTTAAGTCTGTCGTGTATATGACACTGTCGGTATCGTGGTATAGAACTCTGTTGTCTAGTTTGTCCATCATTTCATATAGTCTAATCCTCGCGTGGCAAGTCGTAAATAAAGCAACTACAATATTTGTTTTCACGGGGTCGCTTACCGCATCTTGTTTAAGGTCATAACTCGCTTCTATTATTTTGTCGTTAATAATGTTTATGTTTATGTTATCAACTGACTTATCGTTCATTAACTTGTATAAGGTATCTTTATCTTTAATCATTTTGTTTTGAGTCTTGTTTTGCTTTTCACCAAACTTACCCCACAGGCTATTCAAGCACAACTTAGCAACCGCTCGCCTTCCTGGGTTTTCTTCTATTTTGTTTTCGTCCATCTTAATACCCATCTTGATTTCCATACTGTCAATGTAGTTTCTTTTTTGTTCCTGTGTAATACAACCATCAGGATATCCACTTGACTCTTGTTTAACCTTTAAGAAAGTTTTTATGTAATCTTTGAAAAGGCTACTGCTCTGCTCCTTCCAGTGCCATACCTCATATACCTTAATCAACTTATAGCCTTTGTCTAAGGCCTTGTAGATTTCAGGAGTTGCCCAAGTGCCCGTTATTGCTCGCTCGTTATCGGTGTGCTTACATTCGGTTTTCTGTTCAGTCATTCCGCACTTGTCGCATAAGTAATACATAAGCTTACCTCTGTCAGCCTTAGGTAAAACGGGGTGAAGTAATTTTCTAGGCGGTAGCATCTTAACCTTAGACACTCCGAAATATTCTCTGTTTATGATTTTGTTTTTCATAGACAGTCTGTCATCATCATTATTGGGTCTAATGATTTCGTGGTGCCCGCTAGGGTAGGGGTCATAATACATCACGGTCGGATATAATCCAGATACATCAATGTAGTTCGCATATTCATTGTTGTTTCTTGACTTCCAATACAATGTTAGAGCATCCGTTCTACCTCCAAACATTGCTTCTCGCGGGTTCAGCCCTTCTTGTTCCGTAATTCGTTCATTAGTATCTTCCGCTAGGGTTTCACTTGTTTTCATTAATCTCCATTCACATTCCCATATACTTATTATTTTGCTTACTTGTTTGCTTAGGTCTTTTTCTCGTCTCATTGTTGCCTTGTATAGTTCGCCCATCGTTTCATTCTTCTTAGTATTGATTGTATTTCTGTTAAAGCACTTTGGACATCCGTGCCAGAAACATCCGTGAAATTCGTAAGCGGTTTTGTTCTTCTCATCCCAGCCATCTACGTAAATAGTTGATTGCCCTTGCGGAGATTTCACCTCCGCACCTCCAGGTTTTGATGAAACTTTTTCAAAAAGTTTCAAGTTAAACATTTTCTCACCACCATTGAATGCGTGTTTGATATCCGTTTGGTCTAACCTGCTTCTGTAAGCTATCCATTCAACACAAGCCCGAGAGGTTATCCTGTTTTGCTTTTCAGCCTTCAACACAGCAATTGAATTCTCTGGCATAAACTTGGCCCGATACAAAGCCATAACACAACTAGCAATAGTTGTATATTGAAAAGGGTCAATACCGAATTCTAGAAAACTGCTTTCTAAAATCCATACAACCCCTTCTCAGAATATCAACATCGCTATGACAGTATTCCGCGATTTCCTTCTGCATATCAAATGTGTTGTTTCTTTGGCTTTCATACCATTCTAAGAATTCAGCTCTTTTCTTATCTTTCATCGTGTCGTAGCCGTAGTGTTTTTTATGAGGCATAACACCAACATAATTTTTATTCTTGTCCGTATTGAAGAAGTGAGGGAAGAAACCCTTTTTAAGTTCGTTCAATCCGAATGTCTTAGGAAAATCAGCCAGAGGCATAGTCAAGAAACTCAAACTATCAATGAAGCGGTATTTCTTCAAAGTCATCATCATTATCTTACCACCCTGATAAATGACGAATGGTGCTTGTCCGTTATCCACTAACCATTTAAGAATAAACTGACAATCATAACCGCGACTGTTATGAGCAATGAATGTAAAGCCGTTGTGCTTAGATTCAAAAGCCCACTTACAGAAATCATCAATGTTCTTATGAATGACGGGTGGTTCCTTCGCATCAAAATACTGGCTTTCCGAATGATTAACAATGTGCTCGCCCGTATCCTGTGTCGCTTCAAAGTCAAAGAATATGTATTTCTCTGAAAAAGGTAATATGTCTTTCTTCACGATTTCACATTGGTGTTCAAGTGGTTTCAGTTCCTTACAATTACGGCATTTTGCATATCCGCACTTGTGTTCGTTTTTCTTTCTGTAATTAAGTCCGCACATAAGACATTTTGCTTTGATATCGCAGTTCGTTCTCTTGTGGTTGTTGAAGCAGACCGTATTTGGAAACTTTCTATTACACGAATAGCAATCAGTCCAATTGCTTTTATCGTTAATACCCTTACATCCTTTGGTTTCGCAGATATTACATTTAGCTTCGCAGGCATGTCTCTTTTGAAATCCTCTTAGACATATTTCACAGAAGTTTTCTTTACCTACCATAGACTTCATATTAGTTATGGCATCGTAGTGGTTCTCTGTCTTAAGTATGTAAAGGTTCGTAAGTCGCTCGCCTTTCTCATCCTTTAAGTCTGTATCAAAAACAATCGTGTCAGGAAATTCAACAATAACCAGATTGTATTTAATGTGGCTAGCAAAAGTTTTAATTTCAGGAATACCGCACACATCCTGAATGACTTTCGCTTCTTCGTGTAGTTTCAAAGCCATCTCTTCCTGTATCTTTCGTCCCATTAATATTGTCTTGTATTTATTGTGTTTTTCAATTTTTGCTTTTACTACAACAATTGCTCTGGCTAAGCATATGTTGTCTGTATTATTAATTTGAATTACTCCTCTCTTCTTATATACATCCAACTTATTAATTATTTGAAGCCTCGTTCCGCCTGTCGGCATTTCAACAGATTTCAAAACGAATCTAAACCTATCCATATTAGTTCCCTTTTCGTCTGTATAAAGGCTTTCGTTGCTTTGAAATATTGCAGACAATCTTTCCAAAACATCTCTGACAGAAATCTCGTTAATCCTTTTCAACTTTGTAGATACTGCTCCATAGTAATCTACAAACTTGATGCTTACACTAACCATACTTCCCTGTTTCTGTCTTTTGATAAAGTCGTTCAGGATTATCTCAATAAATTTTACTACATCTTCCATACTGAATGAAGTAAAGTTGCCTCTAATCCTAACCCAATACTGGCTTTCATTAATACCTAGCACGTGCTTCTTTCTATCTACGTGTTTGATTTCGTAGTTAGCATACCGCATTAGGTCTTTCACCCTTTCTTTTCTTTCTCTCACTTTTGCTTCAAACACTTTCGCCTCAAACTGAGGAGGTAATGGTGGTGCTACTGGAATACCTTGTTTCCGTTCCTAAAAATAAACAGCACCTCTTACTTGGTTCAAGTAAT
>WBZZ01005439.1:185000-190000 GCA_019918135.1 Paulinella micropora
GCTGGAACTCTGTTTAGCAAGTGTGACTAGGTTTTTTCATCGGGAAATAATCATAATAATAATAATAATAATAATATGATAATAATGATAATAATAAATAATAATAATAATAATAATAATAATAATAGTAACAATAATAATAATAATAATAATAATAATAATAATAGTAGTAGTAGTAGTAGTAGTAGTAGTAGTAATAATAATAATAATAATAATAATAATAATAATAATAATAATAATAATAATAATAATAATAATAATAATAGTAATAATGATAATAGTATTGATCTGTCATGGCCGAGCCCAAGGGCTATGCGCCTCCATCCCTCGACCCAACAGTCACAACAGTGAATGTTGGGGAGGGAAGTGACTCTGACCATCCCTGAATAGCTACCCGCTCGGCGTGTCAGGTACCTTGCAGAGAATCAACTGCAAATGATTGATGTTCCCTTTGAGAGAATTCCACAAGACTGGGTATAAGTTGAATGGAGGTACTCAAGGGGTGTAGCAGACATTTCATGCGGTCTCCCAGCGCATGAGGACGTTTTGTGGTACGTTTCTGGGACGCCTCGAAACCCGTCACCACCCCTAGATCGCGGAATGTTTTTACCCCTTGGGGGGGGGGGGGGGGGGGGGGGGGGGGGCGGGGGTGGTGCTCGAAGCGCACCGCAAACCATCCTGTCAGGTGTTGGCGCAGGCCATAATTATTATTATCATTATTATCATTATTATTTGGACACCGTGATAGCCCAGTGGTCAAGTTCTACCATCTGGGCCCTGTCGCCAGTTCGATTCCCGTCGGTGCCACCAGTATTTTCATTGAACATACCGGTCCGTCTGGAAGTGTTGGAACTGCCCGTGCGGGGGTGTCATTAGAGCCTATCGTCAATTCTTCGTACTCCCCTCACGGGTGAGACGATGGAGGCGCATGTGCAGATTTGCATCAGCCATTGACAGAGAAGCACTATTATTATTATTATTATTATTATTATTATTATTATTATTATTATCATCATTATTATTATTATTACTACTATTATTATTATTATTATTATTATTATTATTATTATTATTATTATTGTTATTATTATTATTATTATTGTTTGGGAGTACATAGGCCATCGGTCCCTTTCCATGGGCTGATTGATATAAAGCTCCTAGAGTAATGTTCTATGCCGTCACTTCCTTTATTCCACCGATTGGTGTGGAGACTTTCCTTATGGAATGGAGGACTGGATGCACATGGCCTTTTGGCTCAGCAATTGGCAGACGATACATACACACATACATACATATTATTATTATTATTATTATTATTATTATTATTATTATTATTATTATTATTATTACCATTATCATTACTATTATTATTATTATTATTATTACTATTATTATTATTATTATTATTATTATTATTATTATTATTATTATTATTATTATTATTATTATCATTATTATTATGGAGGGGTGCACAGTATGGCACCCCACGGGAAGAGGAGGTGGTTGGGCCTCTTCCAATTGGTTCCCGAGGCTATGTTGTTGTGTTGGTTCCGAGGCTATGTCGTTGTGTTGTTTTTATAAGACATACACCACGTGGGATCCCAAGGTCGCTTTTCCTCTCAATCTCACATGCACAAGTTTTACAGCCTTGAAGCAGCCTCAGCCATTCATTTTGGTGCCGGCGCATTCGCTTCGGGTACGTACAATTGCGGGGCTGGGGTTCGCGGGGGAAGGGCCCCCTGGACCCCCCCTTTCCACAGTCCGGAGGTAACCGGCATAAACCCTTCCGGCACAACTCTTAGAGGCTTGGAGAATTCTCAGCCATTCATTTTGGTGCCGGCTAATTCGCGTGGGGTACGTACAATTGCCGGGCTGGAGTTCCCGGGGAGAGGCCCTCCGGACCCCCCCCCCCCCCCCCCCCCCCTCCCCGTCGACAGGGTACATTGAATTGCCGGAGGTACCAGCACAACGCAAGTGGAAGCTCTGGTGGCACAAAAACCTAAAATCTCTGGTTTTTGTGCCACCCGGCACCAAAACTTTTGGATCTCCGAAGAGAGCTCACCGAGAGGTGTCGGGTACACTAAACATCAGCCTCAAACTCCCTCTGGTGTGCGAGAACGGCGCAAGGTGACACAAAACCTGAATTTCTGGTTTTACGCCACCCTGCACCACAATTTTTATATTTTCGAAGAGAGCTCGTCAAGAGAAGTGTCAGATATACCAAAATATCAGCCACTAAATTCCTCTGGTGTGCGCAAACGGCGCCTGGTGGCACAAAGACCTCAATTTTCTGGTTTGGGTGCCACCCCCGACCAAAACGGGTACGTACAATGGCAGGGCTTGGGTTCCCGCGCGGGGGGGGGGGGGGGGGGGGGGGGGGGGGGGGGGGCTGGGTTCCCGGGGGAAGGCCCCCCCTGGACCTCCCCTTCCCCGTGGACAGGGTACGTTCCAACGCCGGAGGTACCGGCAAGTACTCGCAAAAAACAAGGAATTTTGGCATTCAGGACACTCACTTAACGCACATATTTGCGCGGATTGCAAAAAAATTATATCAGCATCAAAATCGAGTCTGGGGCTAGCCACCCTGCCAATATGAGCTCTCAACTCCTCCTGGTTCACACAAACCATGATTTATGCGGACAGGGGGCGCAAAAATAGGCTAACAAAAAAAAAAAGGAATTTTGGCATTCAGGACACTCCCCTAACGCAAATGTTTGCGTGAATTCCAAAAAATTATATCAGCATCGAGATCGAGTCTGGGGTTAGCCACCCTGCAAATATGAGCTCCCAACTCCTCCTGGTGCCCACAAACCATGAATCATGGGGACAGGGGTGCGGAAAAGGGAGGGGGGGGGGGGGGACAATTTCCATTTCCCCCCTCCCTCCAAACCCCACCCCCTACTCCCAACACCTTTCAGGGATAATAATAATAATAATAATAATAATAATAATAATAATAATAATAATAATAATAATAATAACAGTAATAATGATAACAATAATGATAATAATAATAATAATAATAATAATAATAATAATAATAATAGTAATAATAATAATAATAATAATAATAATAATAATTATAATAATAATAATAATAATGATAATAATAATGATAATAATGATAATGATAGAACAGAATATAGATAGATAGATAGATAGATAGATAGACAGATAGATAGATAGATAGATAAGAAACATACATACATACATACATACATGCATGCATGCATACATAGTTACATCTGGACGATGCAGTTGGAGGTATCAGCTAGCAGCCCAGCTCGGTCTGGTCCATACAGCTCGATGACGGTGCACGTCCCGTCACGCGACGCCGTGATGGCAACCTACACAACACATACAGACATACATACATACCTACATACCTACCTACATAAATACATACCTGCATACATGCATACATACATTCATACACTCATACATGCACACATACGTACATACACACATGCATGCATACAGACAAGCTACGGTTCTATGATGCTCTGCACTGTGCTCGATGCATACATACATACATGCAGACACAACAATCAGCAGACACATTACATTACATGACATGGCATGGACATGACTTTACATTATTGCATTAGATTACATTACATTACATTACATTATATTACATTACATCCCGTCAGGCGACGCCGTGATGGCCACCTACACAACAATCAGCTCTTGAGTTGCATTCGCCTATACATACACAAAAAGTCACTTTACAAATGCTACCGAGGGCCCGGTTGCATGGCATTGCATGTGTCTTCACGTGCAGGTCAATAACATGTTGACTAGCCTGGAGCTCTCGAGCAACAGCATAGGTGACACAGAGGGAAAGGAGATTAGTAAGTTGCTGCGCAGACACATTACATTACATGACATGGCATGACATGACTTTACATTATTGCATTAGATTACATTAGATTACATTAGATTGCATTACATTACATTGCATTACATTACATTACATTACATTACATTACATTAGTAACTTAGATTAGATTACATACTTGCATATGAAATAAGCAAACACATGATCACACAATGGCATACAGCACGATAAGGGTGAGCACATGCCGTCAGGATAAGCAGTGTTTGCCACTTATCCAACAAGCATATAAGCATATGGATATATAGCATTGTTTTGAAGCTCGATAAAGGTGAATATCCCGTCAGGAGAGGCCGTGATGGTAACCTATCGACATATGAGGATGATCATGCATGGATGAGGGATAATATGTCACGGGGAGTATGTATGTATGTATGTATATATGTATGCATGTGTGTGTGTATACATACACTACATACATACATACATACATACATACATACATATACATACATACATACAAACATACATACATACATACCTACATACACAGCGCACATTTCAAGTGGCAATCACTACCCAACTTCCATCTCATCCTTCTCTATCAATCCATCTATCTATCTATCTACCTATCTATCTATCTATCTATCTATCTATCTATCTATCTATCTATCTATCTATCTATCTATCTATCTATCTATCTATCTATCTATATATCTATCTACCTACCTACCTACCTACCTACCTACCTACCTATCTATCTATCTATCTATCTATCTATCTATCTATCTATCTATCCAAATGACGGCAATGCTGAAACCATTCACTGAAAGCTCAGGACTGTGGTTGTGGATGTTGTTGTTGTTGTTGTTGTTGTTGTCCTTGTGGTTGTGGTTGCGGTTGTTTGTTTGTTTGTTTGTTTGTTTGTTTCCAACGGCGTGCTCTATGCTTTCGTATCTCAAATACTGATTTAAACATAATAATAGTAATAATAATAATAATAATAATAATAATAATAATAATAATAATAATAATAATAATAATAATAATAATAATAGTGCTTCTCTGTCAATGGCTGATGCAAATCTGCACATGCGCCTCCATCGTCTCACCCGTGAGGGGAGTACGAAGAATTGACGATAGGCTCTAATGACACCCCCGC
>WBZZ01005440.1:0-2500 GCA_019918135.1 Paulinella micropora
AGGTAGGTAGGTAGGTAGGTAGGTAGGTAGGTGGGTAGGTAGGTAGGTAGGTAGGTAGGTAGGTAGGTAGGTAGGTAGGTAGGTAGGTAGGTAGGTAGGTAGGTAGGTAGGTAGGTAGGTAGGTAGGTAGGTAGGTAGGTAGGTAGATAGATAGATAGATAGATAGATAGATAGATAGATAGATAGATAGATAGATAGATAGATAGATAGATAGATAGATCGATCGATCGATCGATCGATCGATCGATCGATCGATCGATCGATAGATAGATAGATAGATAGATAGATAGACAGATAGATACCTACGAAGACGGTGATATTGCTAGGGATTGCGTCCAACATCACAAAGCATGACACTACTTGCCAGGCCTCACGGACTGTACAGAAGATAGGTAGATGGGTAGATGGATAGATAGATGGGTTTTATTATTATTATTATTATTATTATTATTATTATTATTATTATTATTATTATTGTTATTATTATTATTATTATTGTTGTTGTTGTTATTATTATTATTATTATCATTATTATTATTATTATTATTATTATTATTATTATTATTATTATTATTATTATTATTATTATTATTATTGTAACACTAGACGGCCCGTGAGATCTGGCAAGTGGTGGCATGCACTGTGACCTTTCTTCTCTTTCTTCTCTTTCTTCTCTTTCTTCTCTTTCTTCTCTTTCTTCTCTTTCTTCTGTACAGTCCGTGAGATCTGGCAAGTGGTGGCATGCACTCCATCTATCTATCTATCTATCTATCTATCTATCTATCTATCTATCTATCTATCTATCTATCTATTTATCCATCTACCCATAAACCTATCTATATCTATATATATCTGTCTATCCATCTACCCAGCTACCTATCTATCCCCATCTACCTATCTACCCATCTATCCATCTACCCAAATAATAATAATAATAATAATAATAATAATAATAATAATAATAATAATAGTAATTATAATTTCATATTTCGAAGTTGCAAATGGAAGCTATTTCGAATGCAGGCACAAACCAGGAAAAGCAAAAGATCGAACTCAAATAAATATAACAAAGTAGGGAGATGGTTCCAGTGCAATGCTTGAGCATGAACTAGAGCATCACAAGCCCGTCGCATCCTACTTGAGAAGCTCCTATTTTCTTAAGTACAACGAGCAATGACTTCAAGCGCTTCGATCTCAGTCAATGTTTGCATCTGTAAGCTGTGTTATGGCTCATTAGAAAGCTCTTGATGAGAGCTTTCAAACGAGACACTACACAAGCCCTCAACATCAGAACCGGCTGAGAACAAAGAGTTTGAAATCACTGCTCATCGTGGTTAAGGAAAAGGAACTTCTCTTGTTTTACCTGTGGTGTCGGCCAAGCCCGCTGTGGGACAGTCTGTGCTAAGTTTGTTGAGAAGGACCCCTCCGCCGCCAGTGAACTGGTTCTGGCTCAGGACATCCATCTGCCCGTCCCAGTCTGCTGAGAGCTTTACCTAGGTCAGGTAAGGTAGTAGGCAGGTAGGTAGGTAGGTAGGTAGGTAGGTAGGTAGGTAGGCTGGTAGGTAGGTAGACAGGTAGATATGTAGGTAGGTAGGTAGGTAGGTAGGTAGATAGATAGATGAGATATCGACTAGTGTCAGAAAAAAGGAGCTTCTGATTTCGTCAAACAAGGAAGTCTGTGGGTAAAGTATTAACCCGGTGCCCAGCTAAGCCGTGATGTTTGCACGGAAGGGACTGATACAGGCGATACCAAACCTCCCTAGTACCAGGCGGGGCCAGGGCTCGTTCCATAAGCGCCCCTTGCAGAACGAGCTGCCCACCTCCATTACAGAGGACCCAGTAAGCAGATGGAGTTTCGAGACTGTTCGACAGTCTAGTATAAACCGACAGAGCACTGTGGGTTTTATTCCGGGCTCAACAAGCGAGAAAGGGCACCCTGAGGGAACAGGATTGTGCATCCCGTCGCTATTTCGGCATGTGACTTATAGGCGTATGGCTAGGCACACACAAGGCACCCCACCACGAGCCCAGCACACCCACACCATCCCCTAATTCTCTGTCTGTCGACAGATGGCACCCATTTCAAAAAAACCAAGCCCAAGGGAGGGTCAGTGACACCTCAAGTGGCCTTGGTTCGCTCCGTGGAGTAAGTGATGAGATCAACTGATGAGATATCGACTAGTGTCAGAAAAAAGGAGCTCTGATTTCGTCAAACAAGGAAGTCTGTGGGTAAGTATTAACCCGGTGCCCAGCTAAGCCGTGATGTTTGCACGGAAGGGACTGATACAGGCGATACCAAACCTCCCTAGTACCAGGCGGGGCCAGGGCTCGTTCCATAAGCGCCCCTTGCAGAACGAGCTCCCACCTCCATTACAGAGGACCCAGTAAGCAGATGGAGTTTCGAGACTGTTCGACAGTCTAGTATAAACCGACAGAGCACTGTGGGTTTTATTCCGGGCTCAACAAGCGAGAAAGGGCACCCTGAGGGAACAGGATTGTG
>WBZZ01005440.1:52500-55000 GCA_019918135.1 Paulinella micropora
GAAGCAGAAGCAGAAGAAGCAGAAGCAGAAGAAGGAGCAGGAGCAGGAGCAGGAGTAGGAGCAGGAGCAGGAGCAGAAGCAGAAGCAGAAGCAGAAGCAGAAGCAGAAGAAGAAGCAGAAGAAGAAGAAGAAGAAGAAGAAGAAAGAAGAAGAAGAAGAAGAAGAAGAAGAAGAAGAAGAAGAAGAAGAAGAAGAAGAAGAAGAAGAAGAAGAAGAAGAAGAAGAAGAAGAAGAAGAAGAAGAAGAAGAAGAAGAAGAAGAAGAAGAAAAAGAAGAAGAAGAAGAAGAAGAAGAAGAAGAAGAAGAAGAAGAAGAAGAAGAAGAAGAAGAAGAAGAAGAAGAAGAAGAAGAAGAAGAAGAAGAAGAAGAAGAAGAAGAAGACCTGGTATCTCATAACTGTGGAAAAGCCTATATAGCCCACGCGAGGCTTAGCACCACCAGCCAGAGTCTTTACCACGATGATCATTTCCTCCCCGTAACCAGTCTGAACATTACACATTACACATTACACATTACTCATTACACATTACACATTACACATTACACATGACATTGCAGATTACACATTACACATTACACATTAGAAATAACAGATTGCAGATTGCACATTTACAAATTACACATTACACATTACACATTACACATTTACACATTACACATTACACCTTTACACATTTACACGTCACGCATTACACATTACATATATTACACATAACACATTACACATTACACATTACACATTACACATTACACATTACACATTACACATTGCACATTACACATTTACACATTTACACATCACGCATTACATATATTACACATTATACATTACACATTACATATTACACATTACACATTACACATTACACATTACACATTACACATTACACAGTACACATAACACCTTACACACTACACATTACACACTACACATTACACATTACACATTACAAATTGCACATTTACATATTACATATTACACATTCATTACACATCACACATAACACATTACACATTACACATCACACATCACACATCACATTACACATTTCACATCATTTCACATCACCTGAGGGTTGCTCTTATACATCACACATCACAGATCACATTCCACATTTCACATCATTTCACATCACCTGAGGGTTGCTCTTATACCCCCACGTCTCCTTCGAGGCAAGCTCGCGGAAGATTCACATCACACATCACATTCGACATTTCACATCATTTCACATCACACCTGAGGGTTGCTCTTATACCTCCACGTTTCCTTCGAGGCAAGCTCGCGGAAGATCCACATCACACATCACATTCCACATTTCACATCATTTCACATCACCTGAGGGTTGCTCTTATACCCCCACGTTTCCTTCGAGGCAAGCTCGCGGAAGATCCACATCACACATCACATTCCACATTTCACATCATTTCACATCACCTGAGGATTGCTCTTATACCCCCACGTTTCCACATTGCATTCCACATTTCACATCATTTCACATCACCTGAGGGTTGCTCTTGTACCCCCACGTTTCCTTCGAGGCAAGCTCGCGGAAGATCCAGGCCAGGTTGGGTGTCTTGCCGTGCATCGGGTTGTCTCCCCACATGGGAAAGGTCCTGTATTGGATTGGTATTGGATTGATATTGAAGTGCATTAGATTGGAATGTATTTGTATTTGTATTTGTATTCGTATTTGTATTTGTATTTGTATTTGTATTTGTATTTGTATATTGTATTGTATTGTATTGTAATGGATTGCATAGTAATGGATTGTGTTGTCATAGATTGTATTGTATTGTATGGTATGGTATGGTATTTGTATTGTATGGTATGGTATGGTATTTGTATTGTATGGTATGGTATGGTACTTGTACTGTATGGTATGGTATGGTCATTTGTATTGTATGGTATGGTATGGTATTTGTATTGTATGGTATGGTATGGCATTTGTATTGTATGGTATGGTATGGTATTTGTATCGTATGGTATGGTATGGTATTTGTATTGTATGGTATGGTATGGTATTTGTATTGTATGGTATGGTACTTGTATTGTATGGTATGGTATGGTATTTGTATTGTATGGTATGGTATGGAATTTGTATTGTATGGTATGGTATGGTATTTGTATTGTATGGTATGGTATTTGTATTGTATGGTATGGTATTTGTATTGTATGGTATGGTATGGTATTTGTATTGTACGGTATGGTACGGTATTTGTATTGTATGGTATGGTATGGTATTTGTATTGTATGGTATGGTATGGAATTTGTATTGTATGGTATGGTATGGTATTTGTATATAGTATGTTATGGTATTTGTATTGTTATGGTATGGTATTTGTATTGTGGTATGGTATGGTATTTGTATTGTGGTATGGTATGGTATTTGTATTGTATGGTATGGTTATTTGTCTTGTATGGTATGGTATGGTATTTGTATTGTATGGTATGGTATGGTATTTATATTGGATTGCAGTGGTATGGTATTTGTATGGTATG
>WBZZ01005440.1:80000-87500 GCA_019918135.1 Paulinella micropora
CTCGATTTGAGATTTGAGCTCGTTGTATCGGTTGGTCTTGTATGCTCGTGCGTCAAGGATGTTTTCCTCGACCGGGCACGTTAGCTCGATCAGAATACTTATCTTGGTAGACAGTGACCAGACAACGATATCGGGGCGGAGGTCAGTGACACAAATG
Source organism: Paulinella micropora (assembly GCA_019918135.1). Taxonomy (NCBI): domain Eukaryota; phylum Cercozoa; class Imbricatea; order Euglyphida; family Paulinellidae; genus Paulinella; species Paulinella micropora. The sequence goes on from WBZZ01005440.1 coordinate 80,158, forward strand.
TGGACAGGAAAGGCTTGCTCAGAACCGGTGTATTGGGTTTGGAGTTGCCAATCGTTTGCAGTGTCAAGCAGGGATGGTCGATGAAATGACTGTCCCTTAGGCTTCTGCTCGCCCTCTTTCACAAACATAGACTTTGATTCATTTTGGTCTATAGGGGAGCGTTTGTTATGGCTCTCGATGTGTTTTTTAAGGGGAGCTTCAATAGTGCAGAGCACAGAGTCATGACGCCAGGTATAGCGGCCTTGTTTGAGGGCAACATGGCAACCGGAGAGGATGTGGCATAGATGTGCTTGACCAGAACAGAGGGCACACTTGTTGTTGGGAATGATTCCCCACAGACGTCTAAGGTCGGGGGTAATAACCGAGTTTGTGCTTGCGTTGATGACCCAAGAGATTAAACGGGGATTACGGGTTCCGATGAGGCGAGCCCAGGAGAGGTCGAAGGGGCATGCGTCTTCAAAACGAAGGAAGCACCCTTGCATGGCTTTGTCCATGTCATGCACTGCGGTTGTCTCAAGTATTGTCTCAGCAGCTAATTCTAAAACCCTGTCTTTGCGGTCTGTGATGGAATGTTCTTTTGGGTAGCGACCATGACCAAGTCCGAGATGATCGGATTGGCCTCGATGTTTGAATTCAAAATCAACTTGTGCCTCAAGCTTTTCGAGCATAGGCTCTGGTTTCCAGATAGTTCGAAATGTTTCGTGTTTCATCAGGTTCATCGCATAAATGGACGAGAGGTGTTTATCTGGGCAGTACTTCAGCATTTGAGCACGGTTGATTTGAAGTCGCTGGTAAAAAGAGACGATGGATTGGAGCTGTAGACCGAATTTCGAGCGTGGGCGGTAAAGGCAAGAGACCAGAGCTCTTTTGTAGATATTGGCCCATTTTTTGAGGAAGCGGGTCGCAATTTTCTCAAGGGTTTTGGCGAAAGATAAGCAGAGGTCATAAGTGAGAAATGGCCAGGCAAGTGACTGGACAGCGTAGTGCTGGTATAGCCACAGTTTCATAAAGCCATTGATCGAGCAGTTATCGATGGCTTGCATAGAAACAATGAACTTCTTTTGGATTGCTGCACGTTGTTCGTTTTCGCTGAGGTCATGGTAGACAATCCATCCGAGGTCTTTGAAAGGCTTGTCAGCGATGAAGTCAATCGGTTTGCCAGTAATAGTAAGGGCGGGGTCGAAAGGTGGGAACGAGATCGGCAATAATCGTTTGAGACCCTTATGGTCGTCGGCTTTAGTCCAGTATTTGAAAGCAAGGCTTTTGCATTTGGGCGGTTTCGCGGCCATTGTTCTGGACCATGACAGAAATTTGTCAATCATGTTGATGGACGATTGACAGTGTTTCGGGGATCGGCAGTGTAGTTTGAGGTCGTCAGCATAAGCAGCTTCGTGCACGATGACTTCATCTGTTGAGGTCTTATGCTTGAAATGATAACCGTTGTTTTTGGTCAAGGATGATAGGAGGTCAAGGAGTAGGTTGAAAACTATGTTGAAAAGGAGAGGAGAAATGCAGCATCCTTGAAAAACGCCAACAGCAAAAACAAAGGGTTCTGATGACCAATCTTTCCCTTCGATTGTGGCTACTAAGAGTTCGTAGTATAAAAAGATTATGCGAGCAAACATAGGGGGCACGTGGTACCACCAGAGAGCGAACTGGATCAAGTTGTGGTTTACGCTTCCAAAAGCGTTTTGTAGGTCAATCCATGCTATGACCAGTTGGCGATAGTGATCTTTTGCATTTCTGATGGTAGCTTTTGTAGTTGCAATGTGCTCGGGGCATCCTGCAACGTTACGGAGGAAACCTTTTTGTTTTGCTCTGTCAAAGTACTTGTTATCTAGCAAAAAACTCTCTAGGCGTTTTGACCACAAAGAGAAAAATACCTTACCCGAGCAGCTTGTCAGAGCAATCGGACGATAGTTTGAGGCCTGAAGTGGATCGCCGTCCTTATGAAGGAGGGAGATAGCAGCTTGGGCCCAGCTATTAGCTACGTCAGTTGTCCAACACTTGACAATGAGTTTGTGTAAGAAAAGTAAAGCGGTGGGAAGTCTCTTGTAAACAAGGTAGCTAATACTATCTCTGCCAGGGGCTGCACCATTACGCTTGGCAAACACAGATCTTTTGGTTTCCAAGAAGGACGGTGGCTTGAGGTCAAAGGGGACAGTTGGTAGAGGTGGGCGATTCATTTCAGGTAAGGGCACGTATGTTTGTTCACGATTAGCGTCTTTGTATAGGTTGGGAAAGTAGGAGTCACAGTTTTCTTTGGATAGGGAGGAAGTGGTTTGGGTTGAGGGGGGATGAAACAGATTTTTGGCAAACTTATGAGGGTCAGTTCGGAAGCGTGTATTTGCTTGTCGTTGAGCGGAGCTTAAAGTTGCTTCCTTGAGACGACGGCGGAGGCGGTTACCGGTCTTCAATAATACTCGCCAAGTTTTTTGCAGGCTTTTTGCAACAGCAGCTGGAATTGAACCTGCCCTTTTGAGATCTCGCAGATGTCTCTTTTGGATCAGTTTTTGTTGTCGGTTCTGCGTGAGTTCTGTTTGGAGCCGGATTACGTGGCGGTTTTTTCGTTCATGAGTTTGTTCTTGTGTTTTTGTTTGAGGTACCCGTTGTGATATGAAGTCGTAGAGATATCTTTCAAATTTCGCTACTGCTTCGTCACACGACAAGCGTTTGATGAGAGAGGAGGGGAGGATGAGAGGGAGTGCGGATTGGAGTTCTTCTTCAATGCCTTTCCATTCGCTTGGTGTTGATGGCAATACCAGGCGTTTTCTTCTTTCGGTTGGTTCTTTCGGGGCACTTCTTGTCCGATGGACGAAATGGGAGTATGTCTCGGCGTCAACACAGTGGGTGGAATCCAGGTTGATAATGCCGGGTTGCGACTTGTAGTCCGGATGGACGTGCGCTTTTGGGCTCTTCTTTTCGAGGAGGCCCGAAAGGTCTTCGTAAGGGTGAACATGAGCAAAATCTCCTCCAGGGGGTTCAGGCGGTGCAGAGCACGCACTGGGAGGGTGACGGCGGCCAATCCGGAGGGAATAGCGGTGCGTCGGTAGGTTTTCGCATGTAGTTTTTGTAACTTACGGCTTAACTTAGGGGAAGCAAGCCTCTTTGTTTAAGCCAGGGTTGTCAGCCCAAGAAGAAAAAGAGAAAGGTTTGGTTGCCGCGCTTTATCGCCGCGACGGGGTCACATATGGATGAGATGTCGCAAAGGAATGTAGTCCTTGCAAAGGAACGCAGTTTCACATCAAACAATAATTTGTGTACTGTGCATGTGTCCGGGATGGGAATCACGGGTAGACTGTGTTCTGGAAAAAGAAGAGAGATAGATAGATAGATAGATAGATAGATAGATAAATAGATAGATAGATAGACAGATAGATAGATAGATAGATAGATAGATAGATAGATAGATAGATAGATAGATAGATAGATAGATAGATAGATAGATAGATAGATAGATAGATATAGATAGATATAGATAGATAGATAGATAGGTAGATAGATACCTGCCGCCGCTTTTTGCGCTGCGGTTACTGCGCTGAAATTCATACGTGCCTTCATACATTACATACATTACATACATTACATACATTACATACATTACATACATTACATACATTACATAGATTTAATACATTTCATACATTACATAACATTTACAACATTTACTACATTTACTACATTTCATACATTACATACATTACATAGATTACATAGATTTAATACATTTCATACATTACATAACATTTACAACATTTCATACATTTCATACATTTCATACATTACATACATTACATACATTACATACATTACATACATTACATACATTACATACATTACATACATTACATACATTACACACATTACACACATGACACACATTACATACATTACATACATTACATACATTACATACATTACATACATTACATACATTACATACATTACATACATTACATACATTACATACATTACATACATTACATACATTGCATACATTACATACATTACATGCATTACACACATTACACACATTACATACATTACATACATTACATACATTACATACATTACATACATTACATACATTACATACATTACATACATTACATACCTTGCATACATTACATACATTACATACATTACATACATTACATACATGACATACATTACACACATTACACACATTACACACATTACACACATTACACACATTACATATATTACATACATTACATACATTACATACATTACATATACATTACATTACATACATTACATACATTACATACATGACACACATTACATACATTACATACATTACACACATTACATACATTACATACATTACATACATTACATACATTACATACATTACATACATTACATACATTACATACATTACACACATGACATACACTTCATACATTACACACATGACATACATTACACACATTACATACATTACATGCATTACATACATTACATACATTACACACATTACACACATTACATGCATTACATACATTACATACATTACATACATTACATACATTACATACATTACATACATTACACACATTACACACATTACATACATTACATACATTACATACATTACATGCATTACATACATTACATACATTACATACATGACATACATGACATACATGACATACATTACATACATTACATGCATTACCTACATTACATGCATTTCATACTTTACATACATTACATACATTACATGCATTACATGCATTACATGCATGACATACATGACATACATTACATACATTACATACATTACACACATTACATACATTACATACATTACATGCATTACATATATTACATACATTACATACATTACATACATTACATGCATTACATACATTACATACATTACATACATTACATACATTACATACATTACATACATTACATACATTACATACATTACATGCATTACATACATTTACATACATTACATACATTACATACATTACATACATGACATACATTACATACATTACATCCATTACATCCATTTACACACATTACACACATTACATACATTACACACATTACATACATAACATACATAACATACGTTACACACATTACACACATTACACACATTACATACATTACATACATTACATACATTACATACATTACATGCATTACATACATGACATACATTACATACATTACATGCATTACATACATTACCTTGAACTTAAGGGTGTACAAACGCATTACATACATTACATACATTACATACATGACATACATGACATACATTACCTGGAACTTAAGTGTGTACAAACGCACGTAGTCTAGTGTCTGAGATCCAGTCAACACCTGAGTAGATAGATAGATAGATAGATAGATAGATAGATAGATAGATAGATAGATAGATAGATAGATAGATAGATAGATAGATAGATAGATAGATAGATAGACAGATAGACAGATAGACAGATAGACAGATAGACAGATAGACAGATAGACAGATAGACAGATAGACAGATAGACAGATAGATAGATAGATAGATAGATAGATAGATAGATAGATAGATAGATAGATAGATAGATAGATAGATAGATAGATAGATAGATAGATAGATAGATAGATAGATAGATAGATAGATAGATAGATAGATAGGTGTACAAACGCACGTAGTCTAGTGTCTGAGATCCAGTCAACACCTAAGTAGATAGATAGATAGATAGATAGATAGATAGATAGATAGATAGATAGATAGATAGATAGATAGATAGATAGATAGATAGATAGATAGATAGATAGATAGATAGATAGATAGATAGATAGATAGATAGATAGATAGATAGATAGATAGATAGATAGATAGATAGATAGATAGATAGATAGATCGATTGATAGATAGATAGATGAAATATCGACTAATGTCAGAAAAAAGGAGCTTCTGATTTCGTCAACCAGGAAGTCTGTGGGTAAAGTATTAACCCGATGCCCAGCTAAGCCGTGATGTTTGCACGGAAGGGACTGATACAGGCAATACCAAAGCTCCCTAGTACCAAGCGGGGCCAGGGCTCGTTCCATAAAGCGCCCCTTGCAGAACGAGCTCCCACCTCCATTACAGAGGGCCCAGTAAGCAGATGGAGTTTCGAGACTGTTCGACAGTCTAATATAAACCGACAGAGCACTGTGGGTTTTATTCCGGGCTCAACAAGCGAGAAAGGGCACCCTGAGGGAACAGGATTGTGCTTCCCGTCGCTATTTCGGCATGTGACTTATAGGCGTATGGCTAGGCACACATAAGGCACCCCACCACGGGCCCAGCACACCCACACCATCCCCTAATTCTCTGTCTGTCGACAGATGGCACCCATTTCAAAAAATCAAGCCCAAGAGAGGGTCAGTGACACCTCAAGTGGCCTTGGTTCATTCCGTAGAGTAAGTGATAAGATCAACTGATGAAATATCGACTAATGTCAGAAAAAAGGAGCTTCTGATTTCGTCAACCAGGAAGTCTGTGGGTAAAGTATTAACCCGATGCCCAGCTAAGCCGTGATGTTTGCACGGAAGGGACTGATACAGGCAATACCAAAGCTCCCTAGTACCAAGCGGGGCCAGGGCTCGTTCCATAAAGCGCCCCTTGCAGAACGAGCTCCCACCTCCATTACAGAGGGCCCAGTAAGCAGATGGAGTTTCGAGACTGTTCGACAGTCTAGTATAAACCGACAGAGCAAGATAGATAGATAGATAGATAGATAGATAGATAGATAGATAGATAGATAGATAGATAGATAGATAGATAGATAGATAGATAGATAGATAGATAATTAGTAGATTAGTAGATTAGATAGATTAGATAGATAGATAGATTAGATATATTAGATAGATTAGATAGATAGATAGATAGATAGATAGATAGATAGATAGATAGATAGATAGATAGATAGATAGATAGATAGATAGATAGATAGATAGATAGATAGATAGATAGATAGATAGATAGATAGATAGATAGATGAAATATCGACTTATGTCAGAAAAAAGGAGCTTCTGATTTCGTCAACCAGGAAGTCTGTGTGTTAAATTTTAACCCGATGCCCAGCTAAGCCGTGATGTTTGCACGGAAGGGACTGATACAGGCAATACCAAAGCTCCCTAGTACCAGGTGGGGCCAGGGCTCGTTCCATAAGCGCCCCTTGCAAAACGAGCTCCCACCTCCATTACAGAGGGCCCAGTAAGCAGATGGAGTTTCGAGACTGTTCGACAATCTAGTATAAACCGACAGAGCACTGTGGGTTTTATTCCGGGCTCAACAAGCGAGAAAGGGCACCCTGAG
>WBZZ01005441.1:5000-32800 GCA_019918135.1 Paulinella micropora
ATTTAATTAAAGTAACTAAATCAATGGCAAGATGGTGCGTGTTGTTGTTGTTGTTGTTGTTGCTGTCGTCGTCGTCGTTGTCGTCGTTATCGTCGTCGTTGTTGTCGTCGTTGTCGTTGTTGTTGTTGCTCTTGTTGTTGCTGTTGTTGTTGTTGTTTTGTTGTTGTTGTCCAATTTAATTAATAATCAATAACTAGGTGGAGTGTGGCTATCGACCAAGTTAAATATATTATAAATGCCACACACATCACCGGCCGTCGTGACACAGGGCTCAAAACCAATAATATAGAAAGAGGAGAAGGAGCGAAAAAAGACTACAGCGGAACAACAACAGTAGGAGAAGGGAAGGTCAGCAAAGAGAGCATGGAAGAGAATAGGACACAGAGTCAAGATGAAGTCAAGTCAAGAACAGCCGAAAACGCAGGCCATGACGCTCGTGTTGTTGTTGTTGTTGTTCAATTTAATTAAAGTGACTAAATCAATGGCATGATGGTGCGTGGCTAACGGCCTTTAAGTATCACTTAACGACAAGTAATAAATGTCTAATCATCCCCACTCGACTCGGAACGCCAGAGCATGCTCACTGTACGAAAGGACTCTAGAGCTCAGAAACAAGAAATAAAGAAGAGGGGAAAAGGCAGAAGACCATGCGCTGTAGTAGAACAACAACAAAAGAAGGAGAAGAGGAAGACAGTGAAGAGAGCAGACAAGCCGTAGGAGGAGAGTTGTTGTTGGTGTTGTTGCTGCTGTTGTTGCTGTTAAATTTAATTAAAGTAATTGAACCAATGGCATGATGGTGCATGGCTAACGGCCTTCGAGCGTGTTGTTGTTGTTGTTGTTGTGGTTAAATTTAATTAAAGTAATCAAACCCATGGCGTGATGGTGCATGGCTAACGGCCTTTGAGCGCCACTTAAAGAAAAGTAATAAATGTCTAATCATCCCCAGCCGACTCGGACGCCAGAGCATGCTCACTGTACTATAGGATTCTAGAGCTCAGAACAAGAAATAAAGAGAAAGGAAAAAGGAGCAGAAGAGGATGCACTTGATGTAATTAAACCAATCTCATGATGGTGCATGGCTAACGGCCTTCGAGCGCCACTTAAAGACACGTTGTTGTAGTTGTTGTTGTTGCTGTTGTTGTTCAATTTAATAGTAATAAATTTAAATAAACTGATTAATGCAAGATGGTGTGGCTACGGCTTCACTCGCCACTTTGATCCCCGGCCGCTAATGCTCGTAATATGAAACAAAAAATAAGAAAGAAGGAATGAGCAGAAGTAATTAAACCGTGGCATGATGGTGCATGGATAACGGGCTTAAACCCACTTAAAGACAAGTAGATGTTGTTGTTGTTGTTCAATTTAATAATAATGATAATAAAATATAAACAACTTAAAATGCAAGATGTTGTTGCTGTTGTTGTTGTTGTTGTGATTTAATTACAGTAATTAAACCAATGGCATTATGGTGCATGGCTAATGGCCTTTGAGCGCCACTTAAAGACAAGTATGTAAGCCCACTTGTAATTAAATTTACAACAAACAACAGCAACAACAACAAAAAAACAACACACACCATCTTGCATTTTAAATACTTTGTTTAGTTTTATTATTATTATTATTATTATTATTATTAGATTGAACAACAACAACAAAACAACAACAACAACAACAACAACAACAACAACAACAACAACAACAGCAATGACAACATCAACTTGTCTTTAAGTGGGTTTGAAGGCCGTTATCCATGCACCATCATGCCATTGGTTTCATTACTGTAACAACAACAACAACAAACAACACTTTCCTCCTCTCCTTTCTTGTTGTTGTTCGACTATAGGGCACACTCTTCTGCTCATTCCTTCTGTCCATATTTCTTGTTTCGGAGCTCTAGAGATCTATAGTCCGATATTTTAGCAGGCTCTGGCGTCCTGTCGGCCGGGGATGAAAGTGGAAAATGAAGGCCGTAGCCACACACCATCTTGCATTTTAAGTACTTTGTTTAAGTTTTATTATTATTAAATTGAACAACAACAACAACAACAACACCAGAGCATGCTCACTGTACTATAGGACTCTAGAGCCCAGAAACAAGAAATAAAGAGAGAGGAAAAAGGAGCAGAAGAGCATGCACTATAGTAAAACAACAACAAAGGAGGGAGAAGAGGAAAGTCAGTGAAGAGAGCAGACAAGCCGTGGGAGAAGTCCGCGGAGAAGAGTGGGAGTGTTGTTGTTGTTGTTGTTGTTGTTGCTGCTGCTGCTGATGTTGCTGTTGCGTCCAAAGCCAACATCAACAACACGCCCAGCAGCAGCACCAGCAGCAGCACTAGTAGCAACAAGAAATGAAGTTTACAAAGAAAACACTGGAAACAAAAAACAAGAGTTAGAAGTAGTAGTAGTAGTAGTAGTAGTAGTAGTAGTAGTAGTAGTAGCAGTAGTAGTAGTAGTAGTAAGATAGGATGGCAGCCCCCTTGTCGAGGACTATGATCCTACAGACACACCAGAAGCAAGGCCCCTGGTTAGTCTTTGAACATGTCTATAAAATCTCCTAAGAAAAAGCCTCATAGCATCAACAGAATATAACGAATTCAAGCATGTTGAGTGTAAAAGATGTATCTATTGATAAGAAGAAATCAAACCATTCCATGAAAGACAAGAACCAAAACATTGAATCTGTAAAGTAAACAAGGTAGAAAGGCAAGGAATGCAGTCTTGAAAAACATGACTTTCATGATGAGTCTTATTATGACATATATCACAAATCACATCAACAGGGAACCATAACCACGATTGGAGAGCCCAAACCCCAAACAACCCGCTCTTGCCAAAGATATTAATCTCCTTCCCCCTCATAATTACGACCTTTTAAATAAAACTCTAAGTTCGTCTTCACACGCTTATAAATATACAAAGGAGAGACGCGTAATTTCTCTCTCCAATCTTTCTGTTCACAATCATTAACAATCTTTTTTTAATCTTGACTTAGAAGAGATCTTAATAAAAGCAAGAGAATTCTGAACTGCAGTACAAGGCAACAACCTCTTAATATCTCTAAAGAGTCTTGTAACCCAATTATTACAAGCATAACTAATAGCATTTACATAACTAAATTTTCGGACTAATAAAGAATCAAAGACTGCAAAAAAACCAATCTCCTATAATCACCTCTCCAATGGACGACCACAAACCCAACTCACCTTGACAAGCCAGAGTAGGAAAATCTCTAGGACACGCAACACTTTTCTCGCAACATCATTGTTGAAAATATCACCCTCCTTCCAACAAAATTCAGGATGCTAGAACTCACTACCCTAATCCATAGATTGAAACACAGACCCAGAAATTAGTTGCATGGCAATATTAGGTGCAATACCTCTTCTAACTCCCATGGCTAACACCATATTCAAATTTTGCTTAGCTTTCTGTATTCTATCTTCTTTCATAATTTTCCAGGACAAATCACTATCAAAAATAACTCCCAAATACTTGCATGAGGTAGCTATTGCCACCCTCGCACCTAGTAAGTGCCAAATAATATGCTGACCTTCACCCTTACTATTCAACACAACAACATTAGACTTATCCTGATTGTACTCCCCATTATTAGAACGGCCCAGTCCCACACAAATCCAATTGCTTCTGTAGGTTTGACGGGGAATTTGCTAACAAAACAATATCATCAATATACAACAGACAACTAATACGTAGGGGAGAAATCAAGTGACTATCTGAGCTACTTGCCCCAACCGAGATACCCGTATTAGAGTCCGTAACAACTTAGCTAAGTCAGCTGTATATAAACAATAAAGTAAAGGAGAAAGAGGACACCCTTGTCTCACTCCTCTCCCTGCATAAACCAATCAGACATACCATTCTGAATATCAACTCGACTCGGAACTGAATGATAAAGGCCTTTCAACGCACGTAAGAAAAAACTAGAAACTCCATCCTTTCCAATTTCATCCAAAGAAGGTCTCTTTCAACAGAATCATGAGCCTTAGACACATCAAAGAAAGCAGAGAACACAGGACCCTTATGGTTAGCAAGTAGCAAGTAGTTCATGAAGCAAAAAATCGAATGCTGTCCCCCTCTACCTCTTCTTGCCCCTTCCTGTTCGAAAGGCAAAACACCATTATGCGTTACCCAATCAGTTAATCTATTTAACAAGAGAGCAATCAATCACAGATAACAAGGTGACAGGCCTAAACTGATCAGCTTTTGTCCTACCTCCTTTATCTTTATAGATAGGTTTAATAATACCCCTAGTATGGTCCAGAGGTTTAATACCAGTGGCTAAACACCTATTAAATAAAGCAGTAAACAAACATCTTGCATTTTTGCTCTCAGTAAGAAGCCACAACAAAATCTCTCCTGGAATTCCATCCGGCCCTACTGCCTTATTAGGCCTTAAAGAGACTTCAGCTTTCTTAATTTCGTAATCAGTAAAAAACTGTTTGTCTGATGGGAATAAAGCAGGCTGAGAGCTTACTCCAGTCACACTCACAATCTCGTGTATGGGAGGTGCAGGCAAATTACTAGGTCTATTCAACTGTTTATGGCACTGCTCTGCAAAAACTGTAGCTGCATCCTTACCAACCACCACCTCTCCTACATCATTCTCAATCTGTCTAGGACTATCTGATTCTTTACCCAAGAATCTCCTCAAAATAGCCCATGCCTTGCGTGGGTTTGCCTTCATCTCTGCTACTATCTGGCGCAGATCCTCATCTTTTCCCTCATTTCGTAACTCCTTCAATTTATCCTTAAACACCAGATTGAATTCCTTTAGCTAACAACTATCTTCTTTCTATCACTCCTATCTTCTTTAGTGTGTGCAAGCTGACGAAGTAACTCTAACTTATTCTTTCTTAACTCCTTCAACACAGGATGTACGAAAAAATTAGCATGCTTTTGGACTTGTCTCGACATCAATGATCCAAGAATTGAGGGACGACGGAAGAAATAGAACGGATGAAAGGAAGCGGGAAAGGAAGACGGAGACGGTGGACGGAGTTATACTGTACAAAAGAAAAAAGTGAGTAGTAGTAGTCGTTTAATAGGAAAGCAGTTCCCTTTACGGAAACTATACTCCTAAAGACAAACCAGAAGCAGGACTACTGGGATGACTTACTTAAAGGTTAATAATCTATATATACTGAAAAGTCCAATCCCTAACTAAACTAAACTCAGTTCTCAGGATCCAAGAAACATCCAATAACAAGACGAATCCAAGCGCCCACCCATAAATCCGAACAGAAACCTCCATACCCAACCATGTGACCTATATGAGTTAATGACAACCTCTAGAGCTTATAAAAGCTCTTTAATGACAACATAGCAGTCCTTCAAAAACCCTCTCATAACATTAGTATGAAAAGACGAGTTTAAGGACCAAGTGCCTAATAATGATGTCCACTGGTTACTAGAAATAGTACCATCAGGAGAAAAAAGCGAACCAAAATATTTCATTTGTAGAGACTTTAGAATAGGTTTTGTTAAAGCGCAGTCATTAAAGACATACAATTCTGAATGTTCATTTGTTGTGCAAATTCCACAGGGAAATATTCACCGGCGTACCAAAGCCTGTATGTGCAAGGCCAAAACGAAGGCAACCTGCTCTAGCGAGAGAGATCAATCTTCTCCCACCCTCATAGTTACCTTTCGTTAAATAAAGTTCCATGGATAAATTCTTTTTGACTGATTTATAGAAGGATAAATTTGAAGTGGATAAATGTTTGACCCATTCCTGTTGCTCGTAGTTATGAATGAGCATCTTGATTGTGGTTTTAGGGCTATTCTTAATAAATAAAAGCATATCATTTGTGGACGACTCAGGCTTAATCATTTTAAGGTCCATTATAACCCTTCCAACCCAATTATTGTTAGTTTTGCTTAAAGTATTCAGTAAACTGATTCTGAACATCTGGTGAAGTAAACTGTGGGTAGGGAACGAAAGTAGGGACTTTACAAAGGAAAGCCTTTTCATATTCCCTCTTCCAACTACAGACCATAATCCCAACTCACCTTGACAGGCAATATTAGGGAAGTCTTTAGGTACACGCAAAATTTTACGAGCTAAATCATAATTTATTTTGTTGCCTTCTTCCCATGTTCTTTTTGGGTGCCAAAATTCAGATCCCCAATCCATGGACTGAAAGACAGAAGAAGTAATAAGTTGCATAGCTATATTAGGTGCAACCCCCCTTCTTATACCCATAGCAAGTACCGTATTGATGCACTGCTTAGCTTTTTTTGATTCTATCAGTCTTCATCATTCTCCAAGACAAATTTTTATCACAATAACTCCCAAATATTTGTAGGCTTCTGCCTCTAAGACATTTTGTGTCCAATTGTGAGTGACTGTATTATTCTTATTATTAAAAATAACAATGTTGGACTTGTCGTGATTAAATTCAGCATTATTATCTTTAGCCCACGTAGCACAAACGTCTAATTGTTTTTTGCAAATCATGGGCAGAACTAGACAATAAGACAATGTCATAAATATATAAGAGGCAACTTAACGATAGAGAAAATGACAGATCCTTGTCTTGAGCAGAGAGTGTAACTCCTTTCGTAGAAGAACGTAATTTATTTGCTAAATCAGAGGTATACAGACAGTATAATAGAGGGGACAAAGGGCATCATTGTCTTACTCCCCTATTGGTATCAAACCAAGGGGACATGCCTTCAGCCGTATCTACTCTATTCTGTACCCTGGTATAAAGACCTTTCAGGGCGGACAGGAAAAAAGAAGATATACCCAAATGTTCTAGTTTCCTCCACAAAATATCTCTCTCCACAGAATCAAACGCTTTAGAGACATCAAGAAAGGCAGCAAAAGTTGGACCTTTGTGATTAGTAATAACTTCGTGAAGAAAAAAGATTTGGTGCTGACTTCCCCTCCCTTTACGAGCACCACCCTGTTGCACAGGCAAAAGATTAAATGAATCAACCCACGCTTTCAATCTATTCAATAAAAGCGTAGCATAGAACTTATCAATAACAGACAACAGTGTAACCGGTCTGTACTGAGAAGCTTTTAGTCTATCTCCTTTACCTTTATAAATAGGCTTTATTATTCCCTTTGTATAATCCAAAGGTTTCGTGCCTGTTTGTAAGCATCTATTAAATAAGAGAACAAAGAACTGTTTGACATTTGGTGCAGTGTGCAACAAATTAAGAAAAAGTTCACCAGAGATGCCATCCTGTCCAACACTCTTATTAGGTTTTTAAAGAAGACTCGGCCTCTTTAATCTCTTCATCAGAAAAGGATGTCTTATCTAATAAATTATTATTATTGTTACTAGATGTACTTTGAGTAAGGTCAGGCTGAATACAAGTAGAAGGGATATGAGGACTGGTGCCATCATATTCGATGATCTATTCAGTTGGGATTGATACTGTTTTGCAAATAACTCAGCCACCCCATTCCCTTTCACAACCATCCCATTGGCTCCTTCCAGTTGCATAGAAGTACTGCTTTCCTTATTGAGAAACCTTTTAAGAATGGACCAAGCCTTCTTAGGGTTTCGTTTCATATCAACGTTCACTTGTAAGAGATCTTTTTTCCGTCTCTCATTCCTAACATAATTAAGTCTTTTTTGCATCTTATTATTTATTATTTTTAATTTGTCCTTGATTGTTTGTCGGTCCTGCAATGAAAATGTTTTGTGCAGGCTGCGCAAAAGCTTCTTTTTCTGTATTTTAAGTTGCTTGATTTCATGATCATGGATGAAACCAGGATGTTTCCTCGTTGCTTTGTTGGTGTTTTTCTTAGCTAGTGTGTCGATTATCGGGCATTAAGTGTCATAAAAGAAGGTAAGTAGGTCATCAACAGGAGCATTCATTAAATGAACAGGCAGTTCGGGAAAAGAATGCGCCACTGGACTCATGTCCACCTTCCTTTTCCACTCAAATTTCAATTGTGGTCTCACTGTGTGATCAACCGAATGGAAGTAAGAGTCTGAAAGTTTAAGGTCAAATTAGATTGTGATCACTGTAAGGGATCAAATACCTGGGCCAAGTAAAGTAATTAGATGCGTAACTGAGTAGCTGGGGCGAACAAAAAACATTGTCCAATAAAGAGGGCCTACCAATCCCTTCATGACTTGTTTCTGCTTTGCCCACTAACCCAGTCAATAAAAGCAAGTTGATGCTTTCCATGTCTTTCACAAATTTGTCAGCATACTTAGTTGTATAACCATGAGGTACAGGCACGTCTCTTATCTTGTCTGAGTTAACAGGACCTGACTGATTATCGTCAGGGGAAAATTGGCTGAAGTCAAATTTCAATTGAGACACTTGAAAATTGAAATCACCCATTAAAATGACTTGGTGTCTAGTTTCTTTATTAATACCATCCACTGCAGATAGCAGCGCTCGGTGCTGTGATTTCATGTGAGCAACATTTTGTTTAGGTCGTAAATAAATGTTACCAACAATAAAAGTCTTATGTTCAGTCTGAATGGAAATCCACTGAGTATCCTCTAGGAGCCATCTGTCTTATTTTCAGTCTGAATGGAAATCCACTGAGTATCCTCTAGGAGCCATCTGTCCTTTTTATCAATGTAATTGTTAATATTGAACTTTGCAACCTTGCCTATTGATTGGCGTATTAATAAGATTTGCCCCCCCCCCCCCCCCCCCCCCTTTTCATTTGAGTTTCTATGTGAAACAAACACATATCTGTTTTTTATGTTCAATGCTCTAAGAGCATCATACACAGTATTTTCAGTTCTATCTTTTTTCAACCATGATTCTTGAATTGCTAACACATCAACAGCACTGTGTATTATTGTTTCAGTAGCACTTCCAACAAGATTTGATACTTGTAACATGAACATTGTAGGTTCCAAACCTTACTGATGCTCTGCTTTTTTAGGAGGAGGAATACTTTTATTGTCGTTTCTATTTATGTGCTCACATGCACTCTTTTTATGGGCTTCCATATTATGTTTAATGGTAAAAATTTGGTAATGTTTTTTCGCTTGCATTCCTTTTTTCTTTTGCAGAATGAGGTCGTAAACGGTATGCTTTCCCATTGTTTTTCTCAGAGTAATTCTGCAATCATTGCTTTTGATTAAGCAATCGTTGCACGTAAGCCCGGGAGGCTTTTTCTTGTGGCTTATGGTGGCACTAACTATAAACGTCCTGGTGCAAAATAGTATTAATTTGTCCAAAAAAACAGAAATCTGCGCTTGTGGGTTGTAACAAACCATTCGCCACATATGCATCTGCTGGTTTTTTCCAGGGTCGCCATTTTGGTACCGGATGTGTCATCTTGGTCCCCCTGCAAAACCCTTGTGAACTGCTTGGTGGATTGAAAATTCCAGGCCTCGGGTGGCGTTATAGTTTTGCCACTTTTTCCTGCTCAGCACTAAAACAAAAAGGTTTGCGGGCGCAAGAACACCAGAACAGGTGTGCCATACTGAAACCACTGCACAAGCAGACAAGCAACACTTACGTAAACATCATGTCGGACGATAAGTTTCCAGGATGGATGACGAAATTTCCCTACCTTGCAACGGCGAAAGGGAGTCAGCCCTGCCTTGGGTCTGTGTTGCATTCGTTTGCATTTTGACAGTGTTGTGCAATTCCAGGTGATGGCGACAAACTTGCGTTCAGCCGTGACTGTGGCGCTGGTATTGCAATTTTCAATGCTCTCTACACTCCCTCTTACTCGAAAATTTGTTATGCGACGTTTTCATCCTCAAAACTCGTGAATCAGGTGAGTCTGTCCTTGTCGATTGCGTTGGGGATTGCATCGGGCACTACTCCTGTAGCTGGTCTAGCAACAGCAATTTGGGGAGGTCGGTGTCTGAGCGTACTTCATTGTGTCCTTTGCATAAGTATATTTGCACATCTTTTTGGCATTTGCTTTTATTTTGCCTCCTCGAAAGTTGCAGAGTGGGGCGGAAGAACGATAATCTCAGAATTTCAAGTCTGCTTGTGTTGTTTTTCTTACTGCTTCTGTATGTCGCACAGGCTTGACCATGGGTATCATTGGTTTCCTCTAATTACAACATCTTGGGGCCAGCTGGTGCGCTGTGTGGTATGCTGAAGGGCTACTCTCTCCACTGGGGCCCTGAGATTCTGCCCTGGATTTCAATTTGCTCCGCTGCCTGCATTTTCCTGGTTCGCGTGTTCAGAATGCAGGTACTTCCTTCAGCAGTTCCTTTGTTGCCCTCTCAAGTCCAAAACAATAATTACGCACGAGCCTATAGACTGCCTATCACCTGCGCGTTTCAGAATTCATAACCCCAATTCTTCGCGTTTTTGCTCTTGTGATGTCTTCTCCTGTTTAAAAAAAAAAAAAATGCATAGACTGATTCGCCTTCTGTGATTTCACGATTCATCTGCACCTTGATATACTGTGGTCTTCGCTCCAAACTACAGAACACGTCTGCAATAAGGAAAAAACAATTCGTCGTTGACAACAGTGTAAGGACAATTCCGGAAGTCGAGAAATCCGACAGCGTTTCTGAGCTTGGATGGACGGCGGTGAATGAGAACATGGTCGATGTATGCAGGGCTATCTGTTGATCATGCCCAAGTCGGTGTTTGAGGGCTTCACGCTGGCTGTTGGGATCATCATCGGACTGGTAGACTATGTACACATACGACAGACATACATACGTGGCCAGACATACATGCATACATTCATACATACATACATACATATGTACATACATTCATACATTCATACATACATACATACATACATGCGTGCATACCAAATTGTATTTTTATTTTTTTTTTTTTAAAAATTTTTTTTAATTTTATTTTATTTTATTATTATTATTTTTTTCTCCATTTTTTACCATGTCTGATGTACAGGGACAACTCAACAACGCCTTCGGTATCAAACCCGCGGTTCGTTTCCTCTTTTCTCTCTTTCTCTCTTTCTCTCTCTCTCTCTCTCTCTCTCTTTGCTCTCTCTCTCTTCGCTCTCTCTCTCTCTCTCTCTCTCTCTCTCTCTCTCTCTCTCTCTCTCTCTCTCTCTCTCTCTCTCTCTCTCTCTCTCTCTCTCTCTCTCTCTCTCTCTCTAGCATCCGGCTCATGGTATTTATCTCCTACCCTATTGCATCTCTCATTTCTTGCCCGTCAGTTTGACTGGCTTATTTGTGCTGTCTTCAGTATTTCTGAGACAAGTTCATCTCGTGCGTGTTCAGGAGCAACATGAGAAGTTTTTCTTGAACGTGGGCGAGTCATTCAAGGCCTTCGACACTGCGACCTGGCACGCCGCCGCGCTCTTTGCGCCCTTGTTCTTGTCCCTATTTATTCTCATGCGCAAAGTCCCATCGGTCCCCTCTCCTGACTCTGTGAATACCGAATACAACAAACAGTAAACAGAGGGGGGGGGGGGGGGGGGCTACAGATGGCGTCTGCACTTGCTGGATGCCAGAAATATTTTGTACAGAACATGCAAAAAACAGCAGTAAGCACTCCAGCAAGACGCACAGTATTTGGCAGAGTCCTCTCTGTGTGTGCGCGTACAAGAGTTTTCCTTGCCCTTATTCTGCTTGGTTCAGGTGCCGTGGATGACTGTATTGCCTGTGGCGTCGATTTTGATCGGCTGGCTGTCGTTCGAGGGCAAGATAGACTGGAAAGTGAACACGCTTAAGACCAAGTACGGGGAACTTAACACCATGGATGTGTTTAAATTGCCTGACCCGCACGTGCTCAAAGAGGCTTTCTCCGATGGTATAATCTATCTCTAGCTCTCTTTACCTTGAACAGCAGAACTAGTCCATTGTAAAGGCAGCTGAAGATGTATTGGTAAGAAACAAGGGCTGCCCCAAAGATAATAGATTAGGAGAAGAAATGAGGAAAGAGAGCGCAGAAAGATGGAAGGAAAGCTCGCAGCACAAACAAAGACACCACACTGTGGCACTTCTTCTGTCTTTCTTTCTTTCTTTCTTTCTTTCTTTCTTTCTTTCTTTCTTTCTTTCTTTCTTTCTTTCTTTCTTTCTTTCTTTTTTTCTTTCTTTCTTTTTTCTTTTCTTTTCTTTCTTTCTTTTCTTTTCTTTCTTTTTCTTTTCTTTTTCTTTTCTTTTTCTTTCTTTTTTTTTCTTTTCTTTTTCTTTTCTTTTCTTTTCTTTCTTTCCTTTCCTTTCCTTTCCTTTCTTTTCTTTTCTTTTCTTTTTCTTTTCTTTTTCTTTTTCTTTTTCTTTTCTTTTCTTTTCTTTTCTTTTCTTTTCTTTTCTTTTCTTTCTTTTCTTTCTTTTCTTTCTTTTCTTTTTTTCTTTCTTTTTTTCTTTTTTTCATTTTTTTCTCTTTTTTCTTTTTTTTCCTCTTTTTTTTTCTTTTTTTTTCTTTTTCTTCTTTTTTTTCTTCTTTTTTTTCTTTTTTTTTCTTTTTTCCTTTTTTTCCCTTTTTCTTTTTCTTTCTCTTTTTTTTATTTTTCTCTTTCTTTTCTCTTTCTTTTCTCTTTCTTTTCTTTCTTTTCTTTCTTTTCTTTCTTTTCTTTCTTTTTTTTTCTTTTTCTTTTTCTTTTTCTTTTTCTTTCCTTTTCTTTCCTTTTCTTTCCTTTTCTTTCCTTTTCTTTTCTTTCCTTTTCTTTCCTTTTCTTTCCTTTCCTTTTCTTTCCTTTTCTTTCCTTTCCTTTCTTTTCCTTTCCTTTTCTTTTCTTTTCTTTTTCTTTCTTTTCTTTTCTTTCTTTTCTTTCTTTTCTTTCTTTCTTTCTTTTCTTTCTTTTCTTTTCTTTCTTTTTTTCTTTCTTTCTTTCTTTCTTTCTTTCTTTCTTTCTTCTTCCCTCTTTCTTTGTTCTTCCCTCTTTCTTTCTTCCCTTCTGCCTCTTGCCTCTTGCCTCTTGCCTCTTGCCTCTTCCCTCCTCTTCCCTCTGGCCTCTGGCCTCTGGCCTCTGCTGCTGCTTCTCCTCCCTCGTCGTCGTCCTCGTCGTCGTCCTCGTCGTCCTCGTCCTCGTCCTCGTCCTCGTCCTCGTCCTCGTCCTCGTCCTCGTCCTCCTCGTCCTCCTCGTCCTCGTCCTCGTCCTCGTCCTCCTCGTCCTCGTCCTCTTCGTCCTCGTCCTCCTTGTCCTCGTCCTCCTTGTCCTCGTCCTCGTCCTCCTCCTCGTCCTCCTCGTCCTCCTCGTCCTCGTCCTCCTCGTCCTCGTGCTCCTCGTCCTCGTCCTCGTCCTCGTCGTCCTCGTTCTCGTCCTCGTGCTCCTCGTTCTCGTCCTCGTCGTCCTCGTTCTCGTCCTCGTCGTCCTCGTCCTCCTCGTCCTCCTCCTCCTCCTCCTCCTCGTCCTCCTCCTCGTCCTCGTCCTCGTCCTCGTCCTCGTCCTCCCTCCTCCTCGTCCTCCCTCCTCCTTGTCCTCCTCCTCGTCCTCGTCCTCCTTCTCGTCCTCCTCCTCGTCCTCCTCCTCCTCCTCTCCTCCTCCTCTCCTCCTCCTCCTCCTCCTCCTCCCCCTCCTCCTCCCCCTCCTCCTCCCCCTCCTCCTCCTCGTCCTCCTCCTCCTCCTCCTCCTCCTCCTCCTCCTCCTCCTCCTCCTCCTCCTCGTCGTCGTCCTCGTCGTCGTCGTCGTCGTCCTCGTCCTCGTCGTCGTCCTCCTCGTCCTCGTCGTCGTCGTCGTCGTCCTCGTCCTCGTCGTCGTCCTCCTCGTCCTCGTCGTCGTCCTCTTCCTCGACCTCCTCCTCCTCCTCCTCGTCCTCCTCCTCCTCGTCCTCCTTCTCCCTCCTCCTCCCTCCTGCTCCCTCCTCCTCCTCCTCCTCCCTGCTCCTCCTCCTCCCTCCTCCTTTCTCCTCCCTTCTTTCTCCTCCCTCCTCCCTCCTCCTCCCACCCCCCCCCCCTCCTCCTCCTACCTTTACATATGCAGATACATGTACATTTAGGACCGGGTGAGTTGCTTATGGCTATCTTCTCGGTCGCCTTTGTTGCCGTCTTGGAAACCTTGATCAGCGCAAAAATCGGGGTAACGTCCCTTACTTTTTTTCTCACCCAGCCTCCTTGCTGTGAAATGCTTTCACGCAAGTTTTCGGTTTGGTGATTGCTTGCGGAAAAATTCTCACCTAATTCATTGTTGCATCCATCCATCTATCTATCTATCTATCTATCTATCTATCTATCTATCTATCTATCTATCTATCTATCTATCTAACTTACTTTCTATCTATGAAATGGGTGCCATCTGTCGACAGACAGAGAATTAGGGGATGGTGTGGGTGTGCTGGGCCCGTGGTGGGGTGCCAAATGTGTGCCTAGCCATACGCCTATAAGTCACATGCCGAAATAGGGACCGGAAAGCACAATCCTGTTCCCTCAGGGTGCCCTTTCTTGTTGAGCCCGGAATAAAACCCACAGTGCTCTGTCGGTTTATACTAGACTGTCGAACAGTCTCGAAACTCCATCTACTTACTGGGTCCTCTGTAATGGAGGTGGGAGCTCGTTCTGCAAGGGGCGCTTATGGAACGAGCCCTGGCCCCGCCTGGTACTAGGGAGCTTTGGTATCGCCTATATCAGTCCCTTCCGTGCAAACATCACGGCTTAGCTGGGCCTCGGGTTAATACTTTACCCACAGACTTCCTTGGTTGACGAAATCAGAAGCTCCTTTTTTCTGACATTAGTCGATATCTCATCAGTTGATCTCATCACTTACTCCCCGGAGTGAACCAAGGCCACTTGAGGTGTCACTGACCCTCCCTTGGGCTTGGTTTTTTGAAATGGGTGCCATCTGTCGACAGACAGCGAATTAGGGGATGGTGTGGGTGTGCTGGGCCCGTGGTGGGGTGCCTTATGTGTGCCTAGCCATACGCCTATAAGTCACATGCCGAAATAGCGACCGGAAAGCACAATCCTGTTCCCTCAGGGTGCCCTTTCTCGCTTGTTGAGCCCGGAATAAAACCCACAGTGCTCTGCGGTTTATACTAGACTGTCGAACAGTCTCGAAACTCCATCTGCTTACTGGGTCCTCTGTAATGGAGGTGGGAGCTCGTTCTGCAAGGGGCGCTTATGGAACGAGCCCTGGCCCCGCCTGGTACTAGGGAGCTTTGGTATCGCCTGTATCAGTCCCTTCCGTGCAAACATCACGGCTTAGCTGGGCCTCGGGTTAATACTTTACCCACAGACTTCCTTGGTTGACGAAATCAGAAGCTCCTTTTTTCTGACATTAGTCGATATCTCATCTATCTGTCTAACTATCCATCTATCTATCCATCCATCCTCCTACCTATTTATCTCCAGGAGTTCAAATCCGGGTTCGGCTTCGACCAGGCTCAGGAAACGCTTGGTCTTGGTGCGACGCACATCATGTGTGGGCTGCTGGGTGGCATGCCCTGTACGGGAGTCTTTGTTCGCACCTCCATCAACATAGACCTCGGGGCGACACACAGGTGCGTATACCAAGGCGCACATGCTGCTTTGACATGCTGTGCAACTTGCAGTCGGCCTTAACCATACCTGCTAAGCACGTTGTGGCTTGTGTCGTTTGCTTCTCGTTCTCTCTCTTTCTCTCTCTCTCTCTCTCTCTCTCTCTCTCTCTCTCTTTCTCTCTTGTGTCCCTCCCCCCCCCCCCCCCCCCTCTCTCTCTCTCTCTCGTTTTGTCTGTTTTTGCACGCAAGTGGGCAACAAGTGGTAATCCGATTCATGGTTTGTGTGTTGTATGTTGATATGTTGTATGTTGTGTGTTTTGTGTTGGCAGGATGTCTCAGTTTATGAACGCCGCTATTGTTCTGATCGTCACCCTTGCCGCGATGCCCGTCATGTTGTACGAAGCATGCCGCCATACAAATATGTCATACTACAGAAATTTGTTGCTCTTTCCGCATTTTGTATTTACCTGGCCAAAGGAGCATATAACCTTTTCCTCATTGAGTCTGGTCATTACATTACCATGCGTCAAATCAAAATATAAATATGCACAAATCGTCATGTGTGTGTTGGGGCCCGGGGGGGGGGGGGGGGGGGCTGTCTGTGCTTGAGGCAAAGAGTGTCTTCTGTGTACCTTTTCCATCAAGTGGGCATGCTTCTTTGTGCTTTTTGGTGACAATTTTTTCATG
The DNA here is from genome assembly GCA_019918135.1 of Paulinella micropora. Classification (NCBI taxonomy): domain Eukaryota; phylum Cercozoa; class Imbricatea; order Euglyphida; family Paulinellidae; genus Paulinella; species Paulinella micropora. The sequence continues at coordinate 21,002 of WBZZ01005441.1, forward strand.
TCTTCACATGAATTTTCAATGCACAGGTACCTGCCACTGCCTTCGATTGCCGCAGTGCTCGTCACCGCTTCTCTGCGCATGATGCCATTCCACTACCTTGGTCAGTACTTCGGCTTGTGAGTTTACACGTTTTTGCATTTCTGCTTTGCGTTTATGTTGCACTTAAGAAACTGATCTTGACCATGCATTTGATTCCCTTTGTTTAAGAAATGACAAGTTGAAATGCTCTTGGCCCCCGCAACCACAACAATCGTCGCATACAGAAATCTTTGCCTCAACATTTGCAGGTGAGTTGTGGAAACACGACAAGGGCAGTTTCGCCTTGTGCATCTTCGTGGCAGCTTTGTGCGTCGTTGAGGACCCCGTCATCGGATTGGTAGCCCGCATGTGTGTGTGTGTGTGTGTGTGTGTGTGTGTGTGTGCGCGCGCGTGCGTGCGTGTGTGTGTGTGTTTGTGTGTGTATGTAGATGTAGGTAGGTATGTAAAGTATGTATGTAATGTATGTATGTATGTATGTATGTATGTGTATGTGTGTAATGTGTGTAATGTATGTATGTATGTATGTATGTATGTATTTATGTATTTATGTATTTATGTATGTTATGTATGTAAGTTATGTAATGTAATGTAATGTAATGTGTGTGTGTGTGTGTATGTGTGTGTATGTATCTGTGTGTGTCTGTGCATCTCTTGATTTTTGGGTTGCTCCGTGGTTAGTGCCCATACTTCATGTGTCTCTCTACTACTACTACTACTACTACTACTACTACTACTACTACTACTACTACTACTACTACTACTACTCCCCCCCCCCCCCTCTCTCTCTCTCTTTTTATTATTATTATTTTTTTTATAAAATTATTACTAATATTATTATTATTATATTATTATTATTATTATTATTATTATTATTATTATTATTATTATTATTATTATTTAGGACACCGTGATAGCCCAGTGGTCAAGTTCTACCATCTGGGCCCTGTCACCAGTTCGATTCCCGTCGGTGCCACCAGTATTTTCATTGAACATACCGGTCTATTTCTGGACCAGTATTTTCATTGAACATACCGGCCCCCGTCTGGAAGTGTTGGAACTGCCCTTGCGGGGGTGTCATTAGAGCTTATCGTCAATTCTTCGTACTCCCCTCACGGGTGAGACGATGGAGGCGCATGTGCAGAAATGCATCAGCCATTGACAGAGAAGCACTATTATTATTATTATTATTATTATTATTATTATTATTATTATTATTGGACACCGTGATAGCCCAGTGGTCAAGTTCTACCATCTGGGCCCTGTCGCCAGTTCGATTCCCGTCGGTGCCACCAGTATTTTCATTGAACATACCGATCCGTCTGACCAGTATTTTCATTGAACATACCGGCCCGTCTGGAAGTGTTGGAACTGCCCTTGCGGGGTGTCATTAGAGCTTATCGTCAATTCTTCGTACTCCCCTCACGGGTGAGACGATGGAGGCGCATGTGCAGAAATGCATCAGCCATTGACAGAAGCACTATTATTATTATTATTACTATTATTATTATTATTATTATTATTATTATTATTATTATTATTATTATTATTATTATTATTATTATTATTACTATTCAGCCCAATGGCCTCAAGGCGTTAAACTGTGACGCCAACTCATAACCCTTTGGTGATAGATGCTGGGGAGGAGGGTCGTTGCGCGCGTAAAAGATCTTAAACTCCGCATATGCTGGTTGATAGCCCAGGACCCAGCAGACACCAGATTGTTATGGGTGGGGTTTCGAGGCAGCTCTAGCAACCGCGCTTGGTGTATTGCACTTGCACATTCGGTGACGTCTTGCAAGAGGTTGCTGGGACTGCGGAATAACCTCGGCTTAGTGCAGTCTTGCCCTCAGGAGCTCCATCGGTGGCCCCGATCATCAGGCGAGAGACTGACACGGGGGGGTGGAGGACCTCGAACAAGGGTATTGGAGGCTTATGTCCGTTGAGGATATGCCATTAGCTGCATCAGTACGCCTCAGATATAGTATTATTACTATTTTTTTTTAATTTTTTTTTTTAATACGTCCTTCATGCATGTATGCCGTGTCTTGTTGATCACAGGTGGTGGGAACTTTGGTTGCTTTGCTTCGTGTCTCGGAGAGCATCGGCAAAAGCCATGACACTGTGGATCACGAATTTGTACGCAGTGACTCCCACAGCAAGGTCTAGAAGATAGATAGATAGATAGATAGATAGATAGATAGATAGGTAGGTAGGTAGGTAGGTAGGTAGATAGGTAGTTAGATAGATAGGTAGATGGATAGGTAGATAGATAGGTGGATGGATAGGTGATGGATAGGTGGATAGATAGATAGATAGATAGATAGGTAGATGGATAGGTGGATAGATAGATAGATAGATAGATAGATAGATAGACAGATAGATAGATAGGTAGATCGATAAATAGATCGATAAATAGATCGATCGATAGATCGATCGATTAGATAGATCGATAGATAGATCGATAGATAGATCGATAGATAGATAGATGGATAGATAGATAGATAGATAGATAGATAGATAGATAGATAGATAGATAGATAGATAGATAGATATATCGATAGATCGATAGATCGGTGGATAGGTGGATAGGTGGGTAGGTGGGTAGGTAGGTAGGTGAGATCACTCGCAAGACCCTATCAGCTCCGTGCACGTCTTCTTGACCCACAGTTTGCCTTGCGCTTTTTTTTTTTGTTACAGGTCAGGATCAGGGGACCGTTGACCTTCCAGGTAAACATATATACGTACATCAGAGTGCGGGAAAATGGTATGAGAGGGAAAGTAAACTTATTTACCGTTCCGCTGCTAGAGTAGCGACAACTTACGCAGCCACAGAAAATGTTTGGGCATTGTTCTCGGACCGAGTTTGAAATATTTTGTGTTCTGTATGCGTTGTGCTAGAACGCGGAGGTGGTTGCGAAAGCGTTGCAAGGAATACATGCGCCACCCCAACAGCACCACCGTCACGATCGACCTGTCGCACATGACCTACGTCGACATGGATGGGCTGGAGCAACTCTTGAAGCTTGCTTCTCAAGCGTCCATCAATACAAATGTTTTGGTCCAGGAGCACGAGAACGCCAAGTCCTATCCGCTGGATGTGCTGCCGAGTCGGCTGGGCGCGCTCAATTCGGTCGACCGCATGAATGCTCGCCGAGCTATTGATCTTGCCGATCCGAACGCCCTGCCCCGAGTGCAGTGAGTCTTGCGGGCTACTCGAGGCAAAACGCACCAGCTGATGGTCTTAAGGAGCCGCTCCTATCCCCAGATCAGCAAGATTACGCTTTCAGTTGACAATGTTAGTAGAAGCCGATCACTTCTGTGGTTTATCCCAGTCGTGTTTCTATTGTCCACTCATGTCGCGCATGTACGAAGGCAATGCGACGGACAGGAATGGTGAAATGAAAATTCGTTAATGGAATTTGAACCCAGTGAATTTCATTTTAAAGTTATGAAAATTCAAACTAAAGGTCACGGCCGTCTGTTACAAATAAACAATTGTATTACTTAACATTCAACTCATGAATTGTCACTGTGTTTTTACTGAGGCTTCATGGTGTAAAAACCCGATGATGAATACTTAAACAGTTGAAGGCAGACAATGATCGGAGAGTCGTGACTTGTGACTTGAGTATTACTTAGTATTTATATTTTGTTAGAATATTATTACCTAATGTAATAGAATAATCTGGATTCTCAACAACCACAACACTCACTGTCTGCAGAATCTAGGCTTTAACTGATAAAAATTATTATATATATATATTAATATATATATATAATATCAATAATTTAATATAAATACTGGTGCACTCACTGGGTGTCAAACTCAGCCATCGAGTGAATTTGAATCAAGCCCGGTCAGATCCAACTGCTTTAGATTAGCGGTAAGATTCAGATTATGTTGCTAGAATGATCTGACTTTATATTCTGTTACTACCGTGATCTAGCGTCATCTGTGTGTTGGTGCCCGGGGGGGGGGGGGGGGCTGTCTGTGCTTGAGGCAAAGAGTGCCTTCTGTGTACCTTTTTCCATCAAGTGGTCATGCTTCTTTGTGCTTCTTTTTTCGTGATTATGTTTTTCATGTCTTCACATGAATCTTTAATGCACAGGTACCTGCCACTGCCTTTCGATTGCCGCAGTGCCTCGTCACCGCTTCTCTACGCATGATGTCATTCCACTTACTACCTTGGTCAGTACTTCGGCTTGTGAGTTTACACGTTTTTGCATTTCTGCTTTGCGTTTAGCAGTGTTGCACTTAAGAAAACTGATCTTGAACATATATTGATTCCCTTTGTTTAAGAAATGACAAGTTGAAATGCTCTTGGCCCTCGCAACCACAACAATAGTCGCATACAGAAATCTTTGCCTCAACATTTGCAGGTGAGTTGTGGAAACACGACAAGGGCAGTTTCGCCTTGTGCATCTTCGTGGCAGCTTTGTGCGTCGTTGAGGACCCCGTCCATCGGATTGGTAGCCCGCATGTGTGTGTGTGTGTGTGTGTGTGTGTGTGTGTGTGTTTGTGTGTGTATGTAGATGTAGGTAGGTATGTAATGTATGTATGTAATGAATGTATGTAGTGTGTTTGTGTGTGTATCTAGATGTAGGTAGGTATGTATGTAGGTATGTAATGTATGTATGTATATATGTATGTATGTGTATGTGTGTAATGTATGTATGTATGTATGTATGTATGTAATGTAACTAATGTAATGTAATGTAAGTAATGTAATGTAATGCAATGTAATGTAATGCAATGTAATGTAATGCAATGTAATGTAATGTAATGTAATGTAATGTGTGTGTGTGTGTCTGTGTGTTTGTGTATGTGTGTGTATGTATGTGGTAGATAGATAGGTAGATAGATAGATAGATAGGTAGATAGATAGATAGATAGATAGATAGATAGATAGATAGAAAGATAGATAGATAGATAGATCGATAGATAGATCGATAGATAGATCGATAGATAGATCGATAGATAGATCGATAGATAGATCCATAGATAGATAGATAGATAGATAGATAGATAGATAGATAGATAGATAGATAGATAGATAGATAGATAGATAGATAGATCGGTGGATAGGTGGGTAGGTAGGTAGGTAGGTAGGTGAGATCACTCGCAAGACCCCATCAGCTCCGTGCACGTCTTCTTGACCCACAGCTTGCCTTGCGCCTTTTTTTTTTGTTACAGGTCAGGATCAGGGGACCATTGACCTTCCAGGTAAACATATATACGTACATCAGAGTGCGGGAAAATGGTATGAGAGGGAAAGTAAACTTATTTACCGTTCCGCTGCTAGAGTAGCGACAACTCACGCACATGTTTGGGCATTGTTCTCGGACCGAGTTTGAAATATTTTGTGTTCTGTATGCGTTGTGCTAGAACGCAGAGGTGGTTGCGAAGCGTTGCAAGGAATACATGCGCCACCCCAACAGCACCACCCAACAGCACCACCTTCACGATCGACCTGTCGCACATGACCTAGGTCGACATGGATGGGCTGGAGCAACTGAGAAAAACAATGGGAGAGCATACCGTTTACGACCTCATTCTGCAAAAGAAAAAAGGAATGCAAGCAAAAAACATTACCATTAAACATAATATGGAAGCCCATAAAAAGAGTGCATGTGAGCACATAAATAGAAACGACAATAAAAGTATTCCTCCTCCAAAAAAAAAAGCAGAGCATCAGTAAGGTTTGGAACCTACAAATGTTCATGTTACAAGTATCAAATCTTGTTGGAAGTGCTACTGAAACAATAATACACAGTGCTGTTGATGTGTTAGCGATTCAAGAATCATGGTTGAAAAAAGATAGAACTGAAAATACTGTGTATGATGCTCTTAGAGCATTGAACATAAAAAACAGATATGTGTTTGTTTCACATAGAAACTCAAATGAAAAAAGGGGGGGCAAATCTTATTAATACGCCAATCAATAGGCAAGGTTGCAAAGTTCAATATTAACAATTACATTGATAAAAAGGACAGATGGCTCCTAGAGGATACTCAGTGGATTTCCATTCAGACTGAAAATAAGACAGATGGCTCCTAGAGGATACTCAGTGGATTTCCATTCAGACTGAACATTTTTATTGTTGGTAACATTTATTTACGACCTAAACAAAATGTTGCTCACATGAAATCCGAGCGCTGCTATCTGCAGTGGATGGTATTAATAAAGAAACTAGACACCAAGTCATTTTAATGGGTGATTTCAATTTTCAAGTGTCTCAATTGAAATTTGACTTCAGCCAATTTTCCCCTGACGATAATCAGTCAGGTCCTGTTAACTCAGACAAGATAAGAGACGTGCCTGTACCTCATGGTTATACAACTAAGTATGCTGACAAATTTGTGAAAGACATGGAAAGCATCAACTTGCTTTTATTGACTGGGTTAGTGGGCAAAGCAGAAACAAGTCATGAAGGGATTGGTAGGCCCTCTTTATTGGACAATGTTTTTTGTTCGCCCCAGCTACTCAGTTACGCATCTAATTACTTTACTTGGCCCAGGTATTTGATCCCTTACAGTGATCACAATCTAATTTGACCTTAAACTTTCAGACTCTTACTTCCATTCGGTTGATCACACAGTGAGACCACAATTGAAATTTGAGTGGAAAAGGAAGGTGGACATGAGTCCAGTGGCGCATTCTTTTCCCGAACTGCCTGTTCATTTAATGAATGCTCCTGTTGATGACCTACTTACCTTCTTTTATGACACTTAATGCCCGATAATCGACACACTAGCTAAGAAAAACACCAACAAAGCAACGAGGAAACATCCTGGTTTCATCCATGATCATGAAATCAAGCAACTTAAAATACAGAAAAAGAAGCTTTTGCGCAGCCTGCACAAAACATTTTCATTGCAGGACCGACAAACAATCAAGGACAAATTAAAAATAATAAATAATAAGATGCAAAAAAGACTTAATTATGTTAGGAATGAGAGACGGAAAAAAGATCTCTTACAAGTGAACGTTGATATGAAACGAAACCCTAAGAAGGCTTGGTCCATTCTTAAAAGGTTTCTCAATAAGGAAAGCAGTACTTCTATGCAACTGGAAGGAGCCAATGGGATGGTTGTGAAAGGGAATGGGGTGGCTGAGTTATTTGCAAAACAGTATCAATCCCAACTGAATAGATCATCGAATATGATGGCACCAGTCCTCATATCCCTTCTACTTGTATTCAGCCTGACCTTACTCAAAGTACATCTAGTAACAATAATAATAATTTATTAGATAAGACATCCTTTTCTGATGAAGAGATTAAAGAGGCCGAGTCTTCTTTAAAACCTAATAAGAGTGTTGGACAGGATGGCATCTCTGGTGAACTTTTTCTTAATTTGTTGCACACTGCACCAAATGTCAAACAGTTCTTTGTTCTCTTATTTAATAGATGCTTACAAACAGGCACGAAACCTTTGGATTATACAAAGGGAATAATAAAGCCTATTTATAAAGGTAAAGGAGATAGACTAAAAGCTTCTCAGTACAGACCGGTTACACTGTTGTCTGTTATTGATAAGTTCTATGCTACGCTATTATTGAATAGATTGAAAGCGTGGGTTGATTCATTTAATCTTTTGCCTGTGCAACAGGGTGGTGCTCGTAAAGGGAGGGGAAGTCAGCACCAAATCTTTTTTCTTCACGAAGTTATTACTAATCACAAAGGTCCAACTTTTGCTGCCTTTCTTGATGTCTCTAAAGCGTTTGATTCTGTGGAGAGAGATATTTTGTGGAGGAAACTAGAACATTTTATATCTTCTTTTTTCCTGTCCGCCCTGAAAGGTCTTTATACCAGGGTACAGAATAGAGTAGATACGGCTGAAGGCATGTCCCCTTGGTTTGATACCAATAGGGGAGTAAGACAATGATGCCCTTTGTCCCCTCTATTATACTGTCTGTATACCTCTGATTTAGCAAATAAATTACGTTCTTCTACGAAAGGAGTTACACTCTCTGCTCAAGACAAGGATCTGTCATTTTCTCTATCGTTAAGTTGCCTCTTATATATTTATGACATTGTCTTATTGTCTAGTTCTGCCCATGATTTGCAAAAACAATTAGACGTTTGTGCTACGTGGGCTAAAGATAATAATGCTGAATTTAATCACGACAAGTCCAACATTGTTATTTTTAATAATAAGAATAATACAGTCACTCACAATTGGACACAAAATGTCTTAGAGGCAGAAGCCTACAAATATTTGGGAGTTATTGTGATAAAAATTTGTCTTGGAGAATGATGAAGACTGATAGAATCAAAAAAGCTAAGCAGTGCATCAATACGGTACTTGCTATGGGTATAAGAAGGGGGGTTGCACCTAATATAGCTATGCAACTTATTACTTCTTCTGTCTTTCAGTCCATGGATTGGGGATCTGAATTTTGGCACCCAAAAAGAACATGGGAAGAAGGCAACAAAATATTATTTAGCTCGTAAAATTTTGCGTGTACCTAAAGACTTCCCTAATATTGCCTGTCAAGGTGAGTTGGGATTATGGTCTGTAGTTGGAAGAGGGAATATAAAAAGGCTTTCCTTTTTAAAGTCCCTACTTTCGTTCCCTACCCACAGTTTACTTCACCAGATGTTCAGAATCAGTTTACTGAATACTTTAAGCAAAACTAACAATAATTGGGTTGGAAGGGTTATAATGGACCTTAAAATGATTAAGCCTGAGTCGTCCACAAATGATATGCTTTTATTTATTAAGAATAGCCCTAAAACCACAATCAAGATGCTCATTCATAACTACGAGCAACAGGAATGGGTCAAACATTTATCCACTTCAAATTTATCCTTCTATAAATCAGTCAAAAAGAATTTATCCATGGAACTTTATTTAACGAAAGGTAACTATGAGGGTGGGAGAAGATTGATCTCTCTCGCTAGAGCAGGTTGCCTTCGTTTTGGCCTTGCACATACAGGCTTTGGTACGCCGGTGAATATTCCCTGTGGAATTTGCACAACAAATGAACATTCAGAATTGTATGTCTTTAATGACTGCGCTTTAACAAAACCTATTCTAAAGTCTCTACAAATGAAATATTTTGGTTCGCTTTTTTCTCCTGATGGTACTATTTCTAGTAACCAGTGGACATCATTATTAGGCACTTGGTCCTTAAACTCGTCTTTTCATACTAATGTTATGAGAGGGTTTTTGAAGGACTGCTATGTTGTCATTAAAGAGCTTTTATAAGCTCTAGAGGTTGTCATTAACTCATATAGGTCACATGGTTGGGTATGGAGGTTTCTGTTCGGATTTATGGGTGGGCGCTTGGATTCGTCTTGTTGGATTTTCTTGGATCCTGAGAACTGAGTTTAGTTTAGTTAGGGATTGGACTTTTCAGTATATATAGATTATTAACCTTTAAGTAAGTCATCCCAGTAGTCCTGCTTCTGGTTTGTCTTTAGGAGTATAGTTTCCGTAAAGGGAACTGCTTTCCTATTAAACGACTACTACTACTCACTTTTTTCTTTTGTACAGTATAACTCCGTCCACCGTCTCCGTCTTCCTTTCCCGCTTCCTTTCATCCGTTCTATTTCTTCCGTCGTCCCTCAATTCTTGGATCATTGATGTCGAGACAAGTCCAAAAGCATGCTAATTTTTTCGTACATCCTGTGTTGAAGGAGTTAAGAAAGAATAAGTTAGAGTTACTTCGTCAGCTTGCACACACTAAAGAAGATAGGAGTGATAGAAAGAAGATAGTTGTTAGCTAAAGGAATTCAATCTGGTGTTTAAGGATAAATTGAAGGAGTTACGAAATGAGGGAAAAGATGAGGATCTGCGCCAGATAGTAGCAGAGATGAAGGCAAACCCACGCAAGGCATGGGCTATTTTGAGGAGATTCTTGGGTAAAGAATCAGATAGTCCTAGACAGATTGAGAATGATGTAGGAGAGGTGGTGGTTGGTAAGGATGCAGCTACAGTTTTTGCAGAGCAGTGCCATAAACAGTTGAATAGACCTAGTAATTTGCCTGCACCTCCCATACACGAGATTGTGAGTGTGACTGGAGTAAGCTCTCAGCCTGCTTTATTCCCATCAGACAAACAGTTTTTTACTGATTACGAAATTAAGAAAGCTGAAGTCTCTTTAAGGCCTAATAAGGCAGTAGGGCCGGATGGAATTCCAGGAGAGATTTTGTTGTGGCTTCTTACTGAGAGCAAAAATGCAAGATGTTTGTTTACTGCTTTATTTAATAGGTGTTTAGCCACTGGTATTAAACCTCTGGACCATACTAGGGGTATTATTAAACCTATCTATAAAGATAAAGGAGGTAGGACAAAAGCTGATCAGTTTAGGCCTGTCACCTTGTTATCTGTGATTGATTGCTCTCTTGTTAAATAGATTAACTGATTGGGTAACGCATAATGGTGTTTTGCCTTTCGAACAGGAAGGGGCAAGAAGAGGTAGAGGGGGACAGCATTCGATTTTTTTGCTTCATGAACTACTTGCTACTTAAGGGTCCTGTGTTCTCTGCTTTCTTTGATGTGTCTAAGGCTCATGATTCTGTTGAAAGAGACCTTCTTTGGATGAAATTGGAAAGGATGGGAGTTTCTAGTTTTTTCTTACGTGCGTTGAAAGGCCTTTATCATTCAGTTCCGAGTCGAGTTGATATTCAGAATGGTATGTCTGATTGGTTTATGCAGGGAGAGGAGTGGTTCCTCTTTCTCCTTTACTTTATTGTTTATATACAGCTGACTTAGCTAAGTTGTTACGGGACTCTAATACGGGTATCTCGGTTGGGGCAAGTAGCTCAGATAGTCACTTGATTTCTCCCCTACGTATTAGTTGTCTGTTGTATATTGATGATATTGTTTTGTTAGCAAATTCCCCGTCAAACCTACAGAAGCAATTGGATTTGTGTGGGGACTGGGCCCGTTCTAATAATGGGGAGTACAATCAGGATAAGTCTAATGTTGTTGTGTTGAATAGTAAGGGTGAAGGTCAGCATATTACTTGGCACTTACTAGGTGCGAGGGTGGCAATAGCTACCTCATGCAAGTATTTGGGAGTTATTTTTGATAGTGATTTGTCCTGGAAAATTATGAAAGAAGATAGAATACAGAAAGCTAAGCAAAATTTGAATATGGTGTTAGCCATGGGAGTTAGAAGAGGTATTGCACCTAATATTGCCATGCAACTAATTTCTGGGTCTGTGTTTCAATCTATGGATTAGGGTAGTGAGTTCTAGCATCCTGAATTTTGTTGGAAGGAGGGTGATATTTTCAACAATGATGTTGCGAGAAAAGTGTTGCGTGTCCCTAGAGATTTTCCTACTCTGGCTTGTCAAGGTGAGTTGGGTTTGTGGTCGTCCATTGGGAGAGGTGATTATAGGAGATTGGTTTTTTTGCAGTCTTTGATTCTTTATTAGTCCGAAAATTTAGTTATGTAAATGCTATTAGTTATGCTTGTAATAATTGGGTTACAAGACTCTTTAGAGATATTAAGAGGTTGTTGCCTTGTACTGCAGTTCAGAATTCTCTTGCTTATTAAGATCTCTTCTAAGTCAAGATTAAAAAAAGATTGTTAATGATTGTGAACAGAAAGATTGGAGAGAGAAATTACGCGTCTCTCCTTTGTATATTTATAAGCGTGTGAAGACGAACTTAGAGTTTTATTTAAAAGGTCGTAATTATGAGGGGGAAGGAGATTAATATCTTTGGCAAGAGCGGGTTGTTTGGGGTTTGGGCTCTCCAATCGTGGTTATGGTTCCCCTGTTGATGTGATTTGTGATATATGT